>JAHWFO010042181.1:4339374-4452477 GCA_023313115.1 Rhysida immarginata | reverse complement strand
ACACACACACACACACACACACACACACACACACACACACACACACAGACGTTTTCCAGAAATCACTTTTTCGTAATCTAGGGACCCTAAAACGTGAAGATCAGTGATAATCTGGAGGTCGAAATTTTTCGTGATTATAATACTTCCTTATACTATATAAGTATAAGTACAGCTCTGAGGCTATTGTTTATACCCGTTGAATATTCCAGTAACATTAACTATTCAATAGAAGTTTATACTAGAAGTAAATGCTTTGACTTCAAATTGCCAACACTATCTGTAAAATCCCGAAAAATTTAAAAAGTTTCTGCTTAAGAAGAGAGAAAGTTTCTGCTTGTGTTCTGAGCGACTATATTTTTGGACGATTTTTATAAAAATATTGTGTTTTGGTGTGTAAAGTGAGAATTCACATAACAAAAGCGTTTTACCAATGACTGTTGAAAATTTTATTAGCATTTTGATAACGTTTCCGTTAAGATATATATTCGAGACGATGGTGGCCCGAGTCACAGCCGTTGGAATCCGATCGAGCTAATTCCATTTGGAGCCAGTGAGAAGAGGACTTCGGCTGGACTTTGTATTATCTGTTAGGCAGCGAAAATTCCATTTGCATTCCAACGGATGCGACATTATTCTCGTCTGGTCGATTATTAAGACAAAGGAAATTGGTCTTGCATTGTAAGCATTCATTTTACCAGCAGTAATTTTTAAACAATTGAAGAACTGTTAAGTTTATTTTCAGTGTTTGGGAAATTAACTAATTCATAGATCTTCAGATTCCTTTGTGAAAAGGTTTTATTGCGAATACCTAAAATTGTTTGTATATGTTTGTCGGACTGGCTTACATGGGTTTGGCCCCGCTTCGCCTTGGTTTTGCTTGCACCGAGTCAGCCCTGTTTTGGAATAATTTTTAGAGTTCGCAAGTTTTCTTTCGCCTTGGTACTTTACTGCACATTCAGAACATTACATTTTTGTTTTTGTTATACATTATATAAATATTTAATTTTTTATTTATTTTGAAAGAAAACTATAGTATAAGTTTTAAGTTTTCATAATTTTTTTTTTCGTCAAGTTTAAAAATCATTTTTTTTTAGAGGAAAAACATTTCTTTCTCTCTCTTTAGGAGATTCAAAATAAGACCGTCGTTATTTATTAAGCACTTAACAAGACAATTTTCCATATTTAAACCTTTTCTCCTCCTTTCCTTTTGACTCCCTTCACCCTCTCTTTTTCCCTCATCCTTCCTCTCCAACACATCTGTGAATTTTTTTTTCTTCCAATTTTTTCCTCCCCTTGGCGTTGACTCTCGCAGTCCAAATAGACAGACTATTAGGAGACGAATCTGGACGAAACGAGTCCGAAACGTTCCCCAGAGCGAACGGGATAACGGAAGGCCCTCTTCTCCCACCGGTGGAGGCGGTGTTTGCTCCGTTGCTTGGGCAATGTGCACTTTATCGCACTTGTCACTTGTGCCGCACGTTGACAGCATCGGTGCTGTGGTTGCCGCTTCATTACGGCCACGTGACCGGAAGTAGTCTTTGAAGAGAGACAGCGCGCTCCTTTTCAATGCAATGTTCATCCAATCCTTTCAACAAACCGACTCCGCTCTTTTTGCCTTGAATTCCGCACGTTTCCTAGGCAACTGCATAGCAAGCTTCGAAGGGGTCGCCCGCTCCCGTTCCACAGATTGTCGCCTTTCTGCGTGAAAATTTTTTTCAGTCTCCGTAAACCCTGTTTAATTTTAGTTTGTAAAATTCTCATTGTTCCATACCGAAAGGAAGCATAGGCTTCAAAATCGTTTCTTCTTCGGATTTCTCTTTTACTGCTGATGATTCATACCTGTGCTAGTTTGTGTCGCACAAAAACGAAATGACTTTGAAGTTGTATGGAAAGTTTGTTTTAATTTTTTGAGATGTTTAATAGTGTAAGGATTCGTCGGGAGGAGTTTGTCCATAGTAAGATTCAAATCCGAAAATTTTAATCAAAAATGGCCTGTTCCATCATGGAAATAAGGACAAATAGTACAGCAAAAGGTGGTAATTCTCTAATTCTCCCCCCCCCCCCAACCTTTTGTATTTTAGTAATGAAAAAGTTATAAGCTATCCTAAACCAGTACAATAGCGCAATGAGTGTGGTATTATGTTTGCATCAAGTACCATTTTTTGAGGAAAAAAAATAAAATGCTCAAACTTTTTGAATAATCAAACGTTTTATTTGGTCAGTCCAACCAGTTCAGATAAGGTCAGTATCTTCAGTATTTTTTTGCTTGGACTAAGATGGTCAGGTGACTTTTTTGCTTCAGGCCTGTTTATCTATCTGGCCTTGGGTGGTGCTATTAGAGAAATAAGTTCAACGTCACAACTTTAGTGCTTTAACAATATATTATTGACGTCATGTTCAGGCCTTGTAGTTTCTAGAAGGCCGTGATCAGGGCCTGTTTATCTAGCTGGCTTTGATAACACTGCTTTACTGGCAGAAGAATCAACAAGAAACGAAATCTATCCTTAACTTTTGCAACTAGTTATTGCTTTATTATACACTGAACGACCAATTTATTAGAGACACCCCGCTAATAGCGTGTTGCGCCTCCTTTAGCGGCGAGAACTGCCTGAATACGTGCTGGCATGGATTCAACAAGGTGTTGAAACCGTTGCGGAGGAATAGCAGCCCAGGCTGACATCACAGCGTTCCGTAATTGGTGCAGGTTGGACGGTTGTGTGGGAAGGCATCGGATGGTTCTCTCCACTTCAACCCATAAATGCTCGATCGGGTTGAGATCGGGCGACCGAGCTGGCCACTGAAGTAAGTGGAAGTCCGCGTCATGTTCCTCGGACCAGTCCAAGACCATTCGAGTACGGTGACAGGGAGCATTGTCCTGCTGAAACTGCCCGTCACCACCAGGGAACACAGTCATCATGAACGGGTGCACCTGATCGGCAACAATGTTCAGGTAGTGTGTCGCATTCAGGGATGTGTCTACGGATATCAGAGGACCCAGTGTATCCCAAGAGAAGACACTCTAGACCAGCACTCCTCCTCCACCCGCCTGCACGGTTGTCTGCTGACAGGATGGGTCCATGGCCTCGTGCTGTCTGCGCTAGATGCGCAGTCTTCCGTCCGCATGATGAAATAGCAACCGCGATTGGTCGGACCAGGCGACCTTTTTCCACTCATCTAGTGTCCAGTGGCGATGCCTGTGTGCCCATAGCAGGCGCGCTTTCCTATTTTGTGGTGACAGCGACGGTACCCGTACTGGCCGCCTGTTGTTAAACCCAGCTCGGTGCAAGGTGCGCCGCACCGTGTGCTTCGAAATGGGTTGGGATGCTCCCTCATTGAACTGCGCTGCAGTTTGTTGGGCTGTTCCCGTCCTGTTGCTGTGGATGATTCGTGCCAGTCGCCCTGTTTCGTCCGGAGTTGTCTTTGTTTGAGGTTGTTTTTTGGCATAACTGCCATTCACGGAATACCCTTGACACTGTTGCACGGGAAAACCCGAGGAGATTCGCGGTTTGCGAAATGCTCAACTGCGCCCGTCGAGCTCCAACGATTATGTTTCGTTCAAAGTCGGTTAGATCTTTGGATTTACCCATATTCAGTCCACTTCTGCTGCTGACTGCAACTTGTGATCAATGCAACCCTTTTATACGCCGCTTCGGCTTGTTCCAAAGTTTGGGTGTCACTGAGAGGCCGATCCATTTTCCGTAAGAGGTGTCTAATAAATTGGTCGTTCAGTGTATATGCCATACATGGTATTAATAGTTGATTTATTAGGCTGGGGGCCAATTTACCAGCAGGGGTCCCCAGTACTACCTTTTCCTCTAATATTAAAAAACAGTTAGACTCCTTATTGAGAATTCTGAATAATATCTCTCCTATATTTTCTTTTCTTTTCTTTTTTTCTTTTTTATGTAAGATTTTGAGACCTATTCCATACCAGCAAACCAATTGTCTACAGACACTTGGATTATACGTAAAAGGTTGAAATTCGAACTATAGCTTCCCATAGGCATATTCCACTTCACTATTTAGTTGGTTTTGATTGGTCCACTGGAGTCGGAGTTAAGGGGATGGGATGGGAGTTACAAGGGAATTAAATTCCTCTAGGCAAGATCTACACTGTTTATGTCGTTTGAGCTAAATTGTCCCACTGGATTCGGAGTTGTGGGAGTAACAGTCACTTGGTCTTTAGAACGATTAACATTTTCAAATGGCAATATATGGCTTGTGGTATGTCATTCGAACGGAAATGATGAGAAACGAAGAAGAGAGGGCTCTTTTACATTTTCTAAATACTATGTTCCACTTTTTGGTTAAAAATGGGGATAAAAGGGATACAAAATAGATGAACTCAGGGCATCTGCTACTTTCCTATACCCTTTTCGGGGGGATTGATTTCTTATTTTTCTATGCACTTGGAAAGCTCACTTTTTGAAATTGCAGTCGGTTGGGCAGTTTTTGAAATTGTAGCTCTAGCAACATGGGGACTCAAAATGATCCTATTTTCAAACTCTAATTTTACCCATTGTATCTACTGTCGATTACTGCTAACTATTCAGTGCGGTTGCAGAGGCCGCATGATTACACGCTCATCATCACGTAATGTGCATTAATTATAAATTAATCACACTAGGTGATTGTTATGTTAATATTATTTAATCGGTGAGCCGTGTATTTTTCTCGAAGTTATATCATTAAGATATTCCAAAAATATTGATATTTCCTCGCCCTTTCCTGTAAACGATTGTGATTATACAGTTTAAGCTTCGTTTCAGATTTGTTTCTTCAGATACTTAGCAAGTTAGCTTTGGAACTTTTACTTTTTTCTTTCTATTGAAGTATAAGTCCGCTTTATCGTCTTTTTCTTCACGTGGACTAGGTGAAAAGATATCCCTACAAATAATTACTTAAATTATTCAGTCGTTTGTTTTGTTCTTAGAAAACTTATCTCAATTTAATCCTCTTCAGTATGAATCACGAAATTCAGAATAACATTTTCACACAATATTAGCAATTATTAATTTATTTACTTGCATTTTTTGTGTAAGTTTCCGAGTTCCGCGATTTCATGTATTTACCGATTTAGCTCATGTTGAAATAGCCACTGCAAGGTAATGGCTACATTTAAGTTATCTTATTTATAGCAATTGTGATTCAGATGTCAAGTATAATCGTTGACCGAATTCTTCTTAAGATAAACGACATCTTATACATTCAATAAAAAAAAAAGAAAGAGATAACCTAAGGGCCGATGAACCAATATGGCATTTTTTTGTTTATCGTTTTCAACGGCAGCATTTGAAGATGGCAAAATTTTGTTTTCTTTATGTAACTTTTTTCTGTTCATTAAAAAAAGGTTTCATTCCTTAAAGGATTATCGTTTATTCCCCCTTCTGTAAATCAAATTTGTTGACACGATTACTTGGCATAATTTGATTTATTTTTTTTAACTACTCAACCCAATGGGACGTTTTTCTTCCTCTTACTATTTTGTAATCCGATCTAGTTTGTCCGGCTTTTAATTGTAATTAAGTGATGAGCGAAATGAATTGATGGATGAGGAACGGAAGCAGACTTTCCCATTCACTTAAGGCGAAGGGAAGAGGGGACAGAATGGCGCAAATTAATCGAAACGTGTCCCTGAACTTTGACGCACCAACGTTGACCATTTTTCTCTCTCTCGTTCTCTCCCTGTCGTGAACACGTGACAGGTTTATTTGGGATAAATCTGCGCTGTAAACATGGACGCCCTCGCGACATAGGAGGGATTATGAAGGGGAGAGACAAAATGAATCGATGGCTGTATTAAGAGAACAAGGGTCTAAAAGAGCCACCGGTAAGGAAGGGGGGCACATGAGCACCATCTGTGACGTGGAGACCAACCGCGCGCGCGCGCTCGCCTTTGAAGCTTTCCCCGTTTCCCAGAACCTTTCAAGTCCTTCGGCGTAAACAATTCATTAAGGCTACTGGATCCAAAGAAGACGGCTGCCCAACTTCATTATACAATACTTTGGTACTTTACGAGAGCTAAGGACATTTTTAAATCCTGTGAATGCGCACCAGATTTTGTAGTATTTAAAGGGTTGTCTTCTTTCTAGAATGGTAATTGTTGCATGAACAAATGATTGGATTGTTTTTCTGCCAAATGCTCATTTCAATTCAATGCGTAAATTTCTTATTTTAAAAATCTGAAAAAGATTTACAATGAAATCAAAATTACGCTTGATATTTTCGAAATAGTGTTAGGTAGGTGTTATTTAATCATAGTATATTCTTCTTAAAGTACCTCTACTTTTCGGTTTTTCCTAAGAGTTGAGGTGCACAATTAAAGTTAATGATGCAATATCATAAGATTTTACACCGCTCTTCCTAACCATTAATTCCGCCACTCTGCAGTTGGGCTGATTTGTGACTTCATGGAAGACCATCCGGACATACTGTAACAGCTTGGCTAGAGCAGCGATAGCGAATATCGTGGTCCCTGGTTCGAGCTCAGGTCGCGTAATTTTTCTTCTCCTTTTCTATATCGTCTTTATGATAAGTTTGAAGAATTTTTCCAGTTTCTTTATCTTCTCTTTGGGATTCCAAATCATTAAAAAAAAATTAATTTAATAATGATTTGGAAGTTTTCATCATTTTTAATATCAAATAGCGGTGTAAAATGTAAAATGATATTTTAAATGGCTTCTTTAGATGGCCGATACCGAATGGGGGAGTTGCGGGTTCGAATCCCGCTGAAGCCATGGATGTTTGGGTTTGCCCCTTTCTTAACACGTTTGAAAAGACTAAGCTAAGCTGATCCCTTCTACGTTAAATTTCAAAATGGATCCAATGGTTATTTTACATCCTTAACACCGAAAGGTAAAAGTGGACTGTTCTATTTAATGAACATTAGCTTAAGCCTATTTAATGATAACGCACAGAATTTTTTTGATAATTTTATTTATAGTTATTACCATTAACTATATTCCCCATAAGCGCAAATATAATAATTTCTGAATAGTGAACGTTGTACAGCTATAATACAAGAGTCCAACTTTTGACTTTGCCATTTTCTTTATAAAAACGTTAACATTTTTATTTACAGCAGTCTTAAAACTATGGCTTTGGATTTTGACGTTTTTATTTTATGGAATAAAACTTTCTGTACTCTTGAATTTTCACTATTAAACTCTAGAATGAAGTGTTGTTTTGATAACGAATGCGAAAACAATTTGAAAATTTTGTATATTGAAGTTTCTTACAAGAGTATTTTAGACTAACTACATTACATTATTCTCTTTCCCACAGTTTTCCTCATGCTTGATTTAATTCTTAAAGCATGCCTCATATTTTCCATCTTAGCCACTGTTTTTTATTATTACAAGTGTGAAACTCTATTCACTGTTGTTAGTTTGAAATTCCTGTAGTCCTCTTTCTCTCTCTCTTCTTCTCTTTCTTTCTTTCTCTTCTTTAGGGGGAGAGGAAATGACAACGAACGGATGTTTGCATTTGCTTCCTGTGAGGCTTCCCTGTCACACTCAATCCGATCGACGTCAACATGGCTTCATTTAAAACCGTTTCCAGTTATTTTGGCAACAAAGGAAAAGAAGAAGAAGGGGAGTCTGGAGAAACACCCTCTCCATTTTGAGCAGAATGCGTGGAATGAGAGGGAGAAGGGGATAAGGAAGCCTATTAAACGTGGAAAGAGCTTCTTGCCTTGTCGCCGTCGTTACCTTTCCCTGTGTTCTTTCGGGTAGAAGACATCAATGGATGGGGGTAAGGGTAATGATGCGGTTGTGCAGTCGTCTGAATGCCCACCTGCAAGACTTCATCACCGTCAATGTGGAGGGGAAGAACGACCAGGAACGAATAGCTAGGGGGGGGGGGGGGAGGTAAGTGAGGGAGGATGGGATGATGAAGATGATGACGAGAAGAGCAATTGGTTGCAAGTGGAAACAACGAGAAAACCTAAGACAAGGTTGGTTTGCGCAAGAGGGGAACATGGGCCAAGTCCGGAGGAAGATAGAGAGGAACATGACCGCTGTATCTCCTTAGGAAGCGGATAAATCTCCGGTGTTTTATGGACGAGTTGAACCGTTCTGAGGTTGGAGCTGCTCGCAAGCCGATCTGGGAGTGGGAACGCGTTGACATCGGCCATAAATCTGCGCTGCGCCATGCTGTGGTGGGCGTCTGCACTCGACCAAACTACCTCGACTGATAAGAGAACCATCTTCATTCCTCCCCTCCCCTTTCTGACAAACCTTTTTTCCCCCTTAATTTTTATAGGCTTTCTGTTTTTTTATTCTGCATATTTTTCCATGTTTGAATTCTTTAAAACCCTTCTTTATCGTTCATTAGTGTAAAAAATTTCCACTTATCAGCTTCCTCTCGTTAACATTAGCGTCACTCCTATGGAAACGTTTAGCGATAACTCCTTTTTTTTTTATTATTATTTCC
This sequence comes from Rhysida immarginata, assembly GCA_023313115.1. Classification (NCBI taxonomy): domain Eukaryota; kingdom Metazoa; phylum Arthropoda; class Chilopoda; order Scolopendromorpha; family Scolopendridae; genus Rhysida; species Rhysida immarginata. Next base: position 4,444,044 of record JAHWFO010042181.1, on the reverse strand, counting down.
GATGTTTTTTCAACGGCCACGTGAGCTGATAAGCTGTGAAAACAAAATGGATTTTATAATTTAAATTAATTATTTTAATCGCGATGCATTTACGGGCCAAGTGATAAATTAATAAAGTTTCTGGAAAAAAATTCATTTTTAAATTGTATAATTTCAACAAAAAACTTATATTTTAAATTATATGTTCATGTTGATATATAGTTTATTATTGACGAATGTTGCATTATTGAGATTGTGCCTGGACTGTAGCTAGACACTTATACAATAAGAATTTGAAAGCTAATTTTAAACATAATATTTTTTTTTTTAAATAAGTAACATGCTAAAAGCTGATAATTCACTAAATATTCTTCTTGGACCCAATGTCACAGTCAGACATTTAGAAAGTGCAATTTGAACTCAAGTGTGTCTTTATAAGTTCCAATGTACAAGGCCAACTTTAATCGCTTTGTGTGTATTTGTGATGTGCATACCTTCTGTAATTTTTACGATATTCTATGTAAAAATTATTTTCAAGAAAATAGATTTCTTAGTTTCCGCGTTACACCATTCCATATCTCCCGTGGTAATCTATCGAGTCAGACGTTGACCCTTATTTACATCTAAGCATAACATAAAGAGTAAAGTAAAAATGTGGGTTTGTCTTTTTAATTAAAAACAAGCACATAACTCACTAATAATTCCTGTAGGTGTCAAGAATAACCTTAAAAGGCTATTTATTTTCAGAAATAGTACTTCTTAGAAATGATAAAGCACTACTAGAGTTAATTAGAAAAAAAAATGGAGGATGGGAATGCCTAAACAGTACTGAATAGAAGACGAAAGGCGATTTCAGGAATGCCCTACAACAAACAAACGGAGTCTTCAGTCGAAATCATTGGCGCTCTTGTGCGCAGGTGACCCTTTCGTGATGAATGGCACCGGTCGGATGATTGGTGCTGAGCTGTCTCTCGAAACGACAACGGACTTCAGTTGTCGGCGAAAGCTTGATATTTATGAGACTGTCGACCAAGGGACTCCTTTTTTTCTTCTCTCTTTCCCCCTCCTCCTGAGTTAGAGAAGACTTTTTTTTTTGTTGTTGTTACTTTTCTTTTTTTGTTCAAACTTTGTTTCAACCGAGACGAAATTGTTCTCGTTAAGTAAAGGGATTGATGCTAATCTTGGAGGCTGATACTACATCAAACTAAGGCAGTGGTATGAATAACGGCTCTTGTGCAATGTATACATTTATATAGATAGATAGCATAGTGACGTCGGGTGTCGAGGGGCACCTGAGCGCGTCCTCTTGTCACATTGGTTGACGGTCGTCGTGGGCGCTTCCGCATTGGTCGGCCACCGTCTCCCCCTTCGCATTGGTTGGGGGGAGGAGAGGGGGCGAGGAGGAGGAAAATGTCGCCACCGACTGTCGTCTCTATCTGTGCCTCCTCAAGGCGATGACATTTCAACAAGATTAAGAAAGTGACAGAATGACGGATCACTTCGTGCGAAGACTCCAGCATACGAAGCCTTCACTTCCTCTATCGCGCACTTAACATTCAATAATAATGAACCTCTCGTTGCACGAACTATCAATAAGATCGCATAAATTTTTAAGAGATAAAAAAAAGCCAGGAAAGAAAAAAAATATCGTAACAAGTTAATTTATTTAGGAAAGATTCATTCGAATTATGATAAGAAAATATGTTGAAATAACCTGTAAACCGAGTGGGATATTACGAAATTGCATACCCTAAGAAATTAAACTTTAAAAACAAATGTCTTCAAGATAGTCATGTTTATAAAACTAAGGTTTAACTTTGGAATTAGCTAGATCATAAAGATCTGCGAATTGAAATATTTCAACACGGTCAATTGATATAATTTTCTGGGAGACAAAAAAAAAACTTTGTCCGCCTCTGTATATAAAGTGTAAAAAAATCATTAAATTAATAACCTTTCTTGTAAAGTAAAAATAGTACCCTCAAATAAGACTGGGAGTAAAATAGGCTTTTGATTTGATTGGAAAACACTGATAAATTGACTGTACGGCATACACGATCAAGTCTGGGGCATGAATTGTATTAATTTATTTAAACGCAGATTTTAACTCTATATACAGAGGCGGACCAAAAAATTTATTTACACTGTAATATATGATATCTATGGACTTTCCATAAAAGCAAAATGGAAAGTTTACATCTCAAGATTATTACCTGTATTGAATGAGGTGATCGACCCCGATCGAAGAAGACCATGCTACCATCGAGACGTCCAAAAGATAGGAGCAGTAATGGGAAGTGTCTGGACACTTCTGGTAATTACATTGGACACCGGTTGTAATTAGAGAGTTCAAAGGCGAATTATTCATCCCTTAAGGTCTGCATAAATGTTGTATTACAACTTTTATATAGGTTTTTATTTTCTTAGAATGTGTATATATATTTTTCTGGTCCCCGCTGTTGGTCTCAATGGTTTTTGAAATCACCTCAAGTTTGTACATTTCATTTACAGTTCAATTTTTTCAAAATTCTGTATAATTATACAAGGTGTTTCAGTGCACTCGTATCAACCATTTGTTTTGAAGTATATTATTAATTGTAGATGTTTGAAAAAAATTTTTTTATGGACAAAACCTAAAATATTCATATTTCGTAGTTTCATTTTCCAGAAACAAACAGGGGAAACTGGAGTCAACTTAGAAAATTCAAATGAGAACATAGGTATCTTAGGATAGTACTTTTAAAAATAAACAACTTTTACTAAATAATAATTTCTAATCCTCACAGTTTATTTACAATTAAAGAAAAATGAAAATTTTATCAGTAAATACATAATACAGCAAAATGTGTAAAAATCACATAAATATGAGAAAACTGCATAATATCAACTGCTTGATTATGTTCCTCTTGCTGTACGATTAACAAGTGACTTCAACAGGATGTTTGTCCACCACACTTTTTACGTGCAGCACGAAGAAGTGTTGACCACTTATATTCTGGACGGTGGTTTGGACGAGGAGGATCACTCCGTTCTCCTGACTTATCTCCTAATAACTTCTTTTTGTGAGAGCAAATTAAAGACATGTCTACCAAGAGCATCCGACAACAAGGGAAGACATGAAAGAAAGAATTAGAGTGGCCCGTGAGTCTCTCCTAGCAACCCAGGATGTTGCGCACTTTGAGCACTTATGAAGTGTGTATGGCAGAATGTAACATTAGAAAATCAATATCTAAATATTTTTTTTATTATTCTTTCCTTTTTCTTTAATTATGAAAAAACGATCAGAAGTAGGGAAAAAACTTTTAGTAAAAGTTGTTTATTTTTAAAAGTAGTGTTCAAAGATACCTTACATGACCCATTTTCCCGTTTGAATTTTCAAAGTTGACTCAGGGCCCCCCCCCCCCCCGCCTACTTCCTGTTTATTCTGGAAAATCATACTATTAAAGATGAATTCTTTATCAAGGTTTTGTCCATAAAATTCTTTTTTCAAACATCTAGGATCAATATCTTAAAAAATAATGATTGATCCGGATGCTCTGAAACACCCAATATCTAATGGTTTTAGGATGAAAAATCGATTTAACGTTTTCGGTCTTCAGAAAAGTAAAATGAGATTCCGAAAACTAATCTTAAGCCATAAGTCTTATTTCGGCCCATTAAGTAGGCTATATGTATATGTAATAAATTTTAGTTCTTAGGAGATTTATAAGTTTTTTGAATTATTATTCATCTGTCTCTATAGAAAAAGGTAAATAACTTTTGTAGACTAATAAAAATGTTTTAATAAGCGATAAAAAATTCATTTGGTCTGGTAATTAAAAAAAATATCAAATATTACAAAAAAAAAAAAAAATTCTCTGAAAGCAACGAGCAGTCATATATCAATAAAAGTAAGTGGGGCGTTATTTTTTCTTAATAGCTGAAAGTTTTTTTTGCCGTGATTTATCTACTTTATCTATGCTCCAATCTTTCTATTTTTTGAACAGCTTAAAATTATGCTTGACAGAGTTTATCATTCTTTCAGACTTTTCTTCCACCCTCTGCCGCAGAGGCAAAGATCCAAAAAAGAAGTGTTAAATGAAAGTGGTGACAATATAAAATGTCCACATTCTCTTCTCTCCTTTTTTTTTTTACAATTTTTATTTAATAAGGATGATAGTAGCAACAAAGCTAATAGGGTGTTTGCGTGGCTGTCGTTCTATTAATAGGGCTTCGGCGATGCTCCTGTTAATGAGCCCGGGCTACTGGACTACGCCTGCCTGAACTGGCTTCTTGGGCATGGGCGTTGCCATCGGCGGCCTCTGTCGGGTAAAACAAACAGCCCCGTTCTGCCTTGCTTCCAGATGGGTCGGCGAAGGTTGGGCCATGGGGAACGATAAAGGGACAGAATGACAGAGACGAGAGAGAAAGAGAAAGGGAAGGGGAGGAGGCAGGTTTATTTGGAAAAGTGCGACAGAACGGAACGTAAATCTGCTGAAGCGTTTGATTTGTTTACGCGATGATGAGAGACAACGACTTCAGTGAAACACGCCAACTCTAAGAAAAACATATTTTGTAATAGGTTACTGCAAATTAACGATCCACTAAACTTTCTGCTATGAAGGGATATTTAGAGAAGACTTTTCTTCCTTTACCCCCCCCCCCTCCCTCTTTACACTTGGATGGTAAACAAAGAACAACGAAAAACTGTTTCAAATTTAGTGATATTTTTATGTCTGCATAGATGTGCTTTATTTTAAAGATATGAATACAAGTGCCATTAAAGTTCGCATCTCATTTTGAACCATTTCACAGAGGAACAGTTTATAACGAACATCACGGTAATGATTAAGAATTTAATTATTAACCGCTAAACTTTGATAACGTCGTTCAAAATTATCTACGCTGAAATAGACAATAAATACATCTATATTCGGAAATATTATACTGGTGCTATAAAGAATTTCTGTTTTTCCTCTTAATTTCAAGACGACGGTCTTTCTCCGTTGTGATGATCATCCAGAACGGAATCTGTCATCCTGAATTTATTCACTAGGTTGGTTGTTGTGCGTCTCTTTGGGCCTACTCAGAGTCCAAACTTCACTTGAAAAGCTCGTCTCACGCGATACCCGAATTTATTTTCGATGATTATAGCCCACTGCTAGGCGTAGGCGTTCATTTTTTCAATCCTGTGAAATGATACAAAAACACGTTACATAAAATGCTTTGATGCCAAGTGCATATCACACAATTTTCAAACAATTATACTTTGGATACTAGCTGAGAAATTGACGTTTAATCTTGGGCAGTCTTACAGTAATAGTAAAAGAGGTTTTATTTCACGTATTATCTTCTTGAAAAATACATGTCTAAAGCTGAAAGAGTGGGAGTTCGTCATTTTCTTAATTGTTTTTCCTTTTCCATCATGTAACAGCTTTATTTCTAGTTTTTATTTTAACTAAAACAGTCGTTCAAAATAAACGCGTTAGTTTTGAGAATTATCTATCTTTATATGTAAAGAAGGATGTGTGTGGGTTTGTTTTTTATATAAATCTACAGTTTTATTCCGATCTTGATGAAATTTTGCATACTTAACCTTCAAAGCATGAAGAAAGTCACTGTCTACTTCAGATTTCGGAAAAATAATAACTATCGATAAAAAATCGATATTCATGGTTATGGCACGGCATATTAATGAGAGATATCTCATGACCAACAATGCAAAGCAAAGTTTTTGCAACAATAGGTATCAACAATGGTATAAACGCACAAACACTAAACAGAGATCAACAATATATATCTCATGACCAACAATGAAAGGCAAAGTTTGTGCAATATAGATAAATTTCAGTTTGTAACAATGCATAGAATTCCTGTTATTCAGGCTTTTCTTAGAAAAGAGAGTTCTTAGTACTTAACAATTTCTTGAAAATCTTTAAAAATGATCAGTAACTGGAGATAATGGAGAGTTAGCAGACTATTGAGAAAGAGTGGAAAGACGACAGAGGAAGCACTCCTTTAGCTCCGTGCTGTATTGAGCAAATGGGAAGCAAGTAAATAGAAGAATCGGCGACCGCTAGACTACACAAAGTGATGAATGGCCAAGTTTGGCTTCAAGACATCGAGAGAAGAAAGGGAATTGATACGAGATCAAGTGTACATCTAAAGTAAGCTTACGTGAGTAAGAATTTATTTAGACTAGCAGTGGCATCCTTGGAGAGTTCCATCCATTGTGAGCTCTTAAAAAAAAATGTATCGAATTTTCATTAAGAATTTTTACTGCGTTAGTTCTAAGCGTTTTCATCTGTTTATTTTTAAGATATTTCAAAATTTAATCCAAAAAAGAAAAAGTCCGAGCCACGCCAGGATTATCACCTAGCTTATTTGGTAGCACAGCAGATCCCAACATTTCATAAAAATACATTTTGACTATTTTCTGTGGGAATGCGTATATTTTGGAAACTGAGATCCTTGCTGCCTTTGCGATGGCTGAACTTTCGTTTCCAAGAATTATTGATAATGAACATAAAGTGATGATGCAGTGACAAAACATTAATAAGGCAGGGTCTATTGCTGAGGCAAAGGAGTCACGCGTGTCTCGCTTGAGCTCCCTATCAAACGTCCAGACGACTGGCAAAAATTTATGTGTCTGGAAAGGAAAGAGAAAGAACGAGTATTGGTCAGAAAAACTCTGCAATTAAAACAGAACAAGCTATACGGGCATTTGAAACATCCGAACAAAGGGAATTTCGAATAGTGCAAGGGGGTATAAGAGCTTCTACGTCAAGGGCAAGAAAAGCTTGAGTCTAAAGTTTCTGGTGATGATCTGCAGTGGTGAGGCAAATCAAGAAGAGTTTAGATAAAGTTCTGGTATATCACCTAGACTTCCTGTTTTTCGTATTTTTCGTAGATTGGAGGGTTCCTTTTCTGCGTGTTGTATTGATTGAGTTATTATTTAACCAATTGGGAGTTATAATTTAATTTTTTGAGATTGTTCACTTTACCTCCAAGTGTGATCATCCCGGGCAACGCCTAGTACCTCTGCTAGTTGGTTAGTAACTGCTTAATTTAAAACTCGTTTATTTACACATATATTTATAAACATTAACAATTTTGCGATAATATCGTTTAAAACTGGAAGTGCGGTGAAGAACTTAATCTTCTATATGTAGAAACGCCTTTATGTCTTTCCGCTCCAGTTCAGAGATGCTATTCTCGTTTGCATTATTTTATTTTTCTTATCCCGTTTACCAACTCATATGTCATGCGGTTTTTTTCTATTTATTAAATTATTTATTTTAAAATAAAATGCGAAGAAAAATCTGAAACTTAAACAAACTTATTTAACATTTACTTTTGCTGAATTAAAATTGAGTTTAATCACTGACAAAGAAACGCACAGCTCTCACGTGAAACAAAATTGAAGCAAATAACTTGGTATTAAGTTTTGTTTTCTTTTTTAATTAGAGTTGTTTGCACGACTTTATGGTCTAGTTCCTAGCTGCTATTAAATTCGTCTACATTTTGAACGAAAATATCGATCATGAAATGTTGAAATGTTAACTTCAGCACCATCAGAGCGAGCACAAGATAATGCGAGGAGTTACTTTCACGATAACCGTAATTCCATTAATCATTCTTATTATCGCTGAGCGATCTTGGAGTAATATCAAATGCTCATTTAGGAAAACCTTGCATTGCATGCAAATTAATTGGTATTCGTTTCTTTAGATCTTATGTTTGATAGCCAACGTAATCAGTCATTTTTATGTTAGCCTTTTTTAATAGCTTTTACTATAAAATATTAAGAGTCTTAAACTTCTCATAGCAGCTGACCTAACTTCAAATTTTTGCTGCACGTAATTTCACTAGAGGATATTTAAACTTTTTTGATTTATTGCCCTTATTATTTTTACTCTTTTCTATTGAAATAAGTGATGCATAATTTAATAACTTTTAATTTTTTTTTTTTTTTGATTTCGCTCTCTTTTCAAAACTTTTTATGATTCGTGATCAGAGAAAATGTTTTTTGTAAAATACCCACAAGTCTTTATTTGAACGCTGAATGTTACAAACTATCCTTTGCGATAATCATATCATTGCAATCTTTGTATGGATTTAACGAGAGAAAATCAATCATAGAGCTTTAATTCTATTACCAGATCTTGTCATACACTGTGTGCTCACTATATTATGACTTCTTTCTTCTCAACTATCTTTTTTGCCTGAAAAACAGCTGTGGTTTGACTATGTTGCCGTATCGCTCACGCTGGATATTAGCACACGCTTAATGAATGCCGTCCTACGAATATTGACAACGATAGAGCCATACTTTTGAATCGCAGTTTGACTGTATCCCATAAATGTTCAATTGAATTAGATTCCGGGACTAAAAATAGCCAAGGAAGAAGGAAGAAATATTCATCTTTCTCCTAATACATTGTACATTTTGGCATGGAACACTGCCTTATTGGAAGTGTCCATCAACTTTGGAGTACAAAGGTTTGGAATATCAACTACGATATTTTAGCGATTTTTGAAATTCTGACTTCAGATTATTAAAGACCATTAAAAAGTAGAATAGAAATGTCTGTAAGACCCACTCTCTATCTCTTTGTCTTCATCGATAAAATTGGGTTCAAAACTTTAAAAGTTCCACACTTTCAGGGCCTCTATCTCCTAAACGGTTGGATCAATCAAGTTGAAAATACACCAAGAATAAAACATTTCTCGAATATTGTGTACAGTCTGAATATACCATTAAAACGCATTAAAAAGAGGAGTTCCTATTTAAGATTTCAAAATTACCCCCCCCTCCCTCACAAGGGGGGGGGGGTAATTTTTTAACTAATGAATTTTCCCCGCGAAATAATTCACTTTTGATTTTGGACATTTTTTCGTACAATGCTTAGTTTCCGAGATATTCAGTTGTCTCAAGATAAATGCCTCACCCTGTATAGGCGAACGTTTATACTTTGATAACCCCCTCCCTATTTTACCTTTCACTTTTGTCACAGTTTCGACCCCCTCCCCTACCCCCATTAAGCGAACGTACTATATTTCGTTATGATTCGTAACACCTAATGCACCTAGCCTCTCCTTCATGTTATATATTAATTCCTCTGGAGAGAGGGAGAGAGGGGCTACTTTCATTTTCGGAAGAAACACACTATATGAGTAGGCAGCATTTTGCATATAGGGGCTTGCACCCCTAGGAAAGTTGTAGATAAAATACCGCGCTCCCTTCAAGATCGAGTTTTAATGGTTTTGACACAGGTTTCACAGACCGGCGTTCGCAGTTCTTCGATCCCCCCCCCCCTCTTCGAATTACAAACAAAAACTAAATCGATAATGCAGGCGTACAATAAAAGAAGAACCTATGAAAAATATAGGATATCATGTTTATTTCCGAAATGAAAAAGTTAACTACATTCAACAAATTCAACGGCGTAGTTGGAAGTTAGGCCGCCCAGGATGTTCCTTCGGTTTGTCCCCCCGCTCCCCTCCATCGAGTAACAAAATAATACGCATCAAATTACAGTAACTAAGATAAAACTGCAAAATGAACACCTACTATTTCTATAGAAAAATTCAGTTACATTCGGTTCTACTAAAATTGTTCGTTTTGATGTGTTCGTTTACAATGAACTTGAAAATCGAAAATCCCGCCGCCTGTGCAGTTCGATCGGTAATAAGAAATTTTAATTTTTATGGCGGAAAATATTTAAGGTGAAGTTGTAATGATTTAAAGATTTAAAGACGCTAACTCCATTTTTTCCCCCAAATCACATTTTTTGTATCAAGAGAAAGAGAAGACACATTGTTAAAGATAAGCTGCGAACGTGATCACCGAGTTAAATTTGGGATAAATAGATAAAAGTGAAATTCGAAGAATTTTGATCGCGCGCGGTAACTCCAATCATACAGCCATTTTATATGGACTGTTAGCTGCTTGTTCCATAATTTATCGAGTATTCGTTCATTTGTTGAAGTCGAATAAGGTAAAAAAATAAGATAAGTTTTTTTTTTCTGATCTCCTGAAAATTTTGACAAATCGGAGTTAGCGCCGTTATACTCTAAGCCGACGATATGCCGATTTATTAATTCCGCGTGTCTTCCAAATAGTTCCGTAAGCAAGCGGGAATTCTTTATCCTGTCTCTAGTAAGAGGATGGACGGAATCTGGAATAGAATATTAGTTTAGTTACTCAATTTTAGTTCCATATTTACAACGTTAATTCTACATGATTAGGATTTTCTGTGAAACGCACTTCGTGCTAAAAAAAAATCGTACTAAAAAGTAACATTGGTGCAGGCAGACAGACATTTAGACGGACAGAGAACTTCATATAGGTAAGAAGTGTTCTTTATAGTTGAAATCACTTTCACTGAAATACTTACGAATTGAACTATCATTCGCAAAAGGAAGAGGCGTGCATGTGGTGGACCGAAGTAATATTTAATATCTCAGTAAATTTAATTATGAATTTATTTATAAAAGGAATCACCTTATATAAACTTTTAAAAATGTATTCATTTATTTTTAATATGATCATGTTCTTCGGTACTCTTACAGCGATGATATTGCACGCATAATTAATACACGCTTATTTTTATACGAACGAATTCAGAATAATTTTTAAAGTTTAAAGAATAATATATTAAAATCAAACTTATAAAAGGAGTAACAAAAAAGCATGAAAATTCGCTCTCTAAATGCATTGAATCAAGCTGTTTAAAATTTGAATCATGACATATGAATGTTTAAGAATGACAAGGGGGGGTGGGCTGAATTTAATTTTAAAAACTATATTTCATAACCATTATAGCGATGGACTGGGGTGTGGCACAATGAAGATATTTTCCCGAAACTCGTATCCGTCACCTCAAAGGGGACTTTTTCTGTCTTTGTTAAAATAACTAAGTGCCAGTAATTCTACACTCACGGACCAACACTAAAACAAGGCACTGGATTCATCAATGTCACGTGATTTTCTGCTGCGAGACAACTTTCCAGGAGATGTCGCCAAAGATTAAAAAATAAAAAAAGAGGCGGAGAAAGAAAAGAGAAGCAGTTACTTCTCCCAACTCTTTCACTTACCACACAAATTTCTTGCATTAATGTCCGTAAAGCAATAAATTTCAAATGATGGGAAACTACTGGACCGAAACTGCAGCGCCTCTAGATATAGAATGGTACGAGAATCTTCCAAGAAGTCCAACCTCCAAGAAGACCTAATTAAAGACAACGCTACTGGAAGATGAAGCAAGGAAGGAAATCTTTTCTGTCAGATCCAATTCATCGCCTCGCTCTCTCAAATTAACAGTGAAGACAAGCAGGCGACCCGGCAACGAAGGACGACAACACACCGACTGACATTGAGAGAGAGACAGACGAGGGAGAGCGCTGCTTGCTAAGAGCGCTTGCTTCTCATTCATACGCTTTTTTCATCTTAGTTAAAGAAAGTATGATAGATTCGCCAAGAATGCAACTTTTAATATTTTTATCGAAATGATTTGGTATCTTTTATACTATAACTCTGTTAAATGGATCATAAAGTAGGCTAATTAAAAATTGGATTTTTTTTTTGGAATATTTCAATAACGACTACCATTAAAAGCCTAAATATAACGAAAAAGTCTTTTTGTTCAACAAATCTCGCAAATTATTCTTTACTGAAGCAGTTTGATAGATAATTTGATTAGTTTTTTTTCGGTTTTTAAATTCAGTTCTTATTAAAATAGTGCATTTTATAATTTTAAAACCGTTTAAAAATGTGAACTGAGATATTTTTCTTATCATTTTTTCTTGATATCTCGTAATGATGCCTTATTTTTAATTTGGTGTTTGTGCGCGTTTAGGAATTTTCTCTAAACTTTAAGGTTTCCAAGCGCCCTGAAACTAAGAGAAATGTTTTAAATCACATTTACTTTTTTAAAATGTGAGCATATTTTATGAATTTCAATAAGAAATCTTTTTATGTGCTACAATATGATATATAAAATCAGAAAGAGAGATGCTCGAAGATCAATCTAAAAATCATTCTTAATCAGTTTTCAACTTCCAACAATCAATGTTTCTGTTATTCGATATTAATAAAAATGCTCTTAAAAATATGATATTCTTATTACTTCATTTTATTGGCGCATATTATTGATTGGCGAGTTCATTTCTGCACAGTGGTAACAATTCATAATTCTGTTAAGTCGTTTAGGGGCCGTTCAAGTATTACGTAACGCAGTTTGGGGGGGAGGGGGGTCTTGTAAAACGTTACGATGCGTTACAGGGGAGGGAGGGGGGTCTTGTAAAACGTTACGGCGCATTACGTAACATTAAGTTTTTTGTTAAAATTAAAAAAAAACGAGCAAGTGCGAGTCGGACTCGCGCACGGAGGGTTCCGTACCATCACACAATAAAGTTGTGTTATGTAATTACCAAAAAAATTGTTTTTTCTTTCATTCGGTTCGGGACCCTTAGCATGTACAATAGTTGTCGATTTTCTGGTTTCCAAATGTGTTGACGGCATTTGTGTGTATTCACTGCGCCATCCAAGTGAAAATGCGCTTCTTCTGCCCAGAGGATATTCCACGGCCATTTTGTATCGACTTCAACGCGAGCAAGAAACTGAAGTGAGAACTGGAGTCGATCGTCACAATCATGTGGAAGCACCTGCTGTACAAGTGAAGGTTTGTACGGATAATATCGGAGGATATTCCGCATGATCATATCGACAGTTGAACGTGGCCTATCCAATACCAGTGCTAGACGCCGGACACGGGTGCTACCATGAGAATTTGCAGCTCTGTCCTCTTCCACCTGAAGCGAAACCTCCTCTAATGCGTCTGCACGGGTTTTCTTCCTTTGCCAGCACGAACTGACAATGATCCTGTTTCTTCAAATTTCGTTAAAAACTTCCGAAGGTTTTTCACATTCATGGCATCCCCTTCAAAGTCCAAATTTCCGCAGAGCAGCTACTGCGGAATTACTGTTTTGATAAAACAATTTAAGTCAACAACGCGCGATCTCGTAAACTTAACAGCACTGTGAGCGGCATTCACATTGAACACAGGATCACCGCGAATGTTCTTCGGTTTTATTGAATGTGACGGCACATAAATTTACATTTTTACTACAGGTATTCAATATAAAACGCCCTCTGGTAGCGAAATTCATAACTAATTTTTTATTTTCGCTGAAACAAATTCCCATCCCTTAATTAGTCCTCTGCAAAATTTCACGCTTTTCTGAAGATTGGTTTTGCCTGATGGCAACTTTACAATAGGGTCCTTTAATTATGGACACCCTGTACTAGTACTCCTCTGGAAGGGTGATTTTAACCAAAGTTTTGGATTTTGTGAGTAGATTTTGACTACTCTCTCTTACTCTTACTTCAGATACATTTAATTTGTATTTTAATGTAAAACTTGACAAGTTTTATTACATTATATGTGATCGTTTTTTATAGAGCAATATGAATAGATAAAATAAAATAACGTACGCTTGAATGTGTTGAATTAATAAGAATGTCTTGTTTTATTTTATTTATTGTTACTGCAAACGCGATGGAAACAATAGCAAACGATGTTTTAGTGATCTTTCCGGTATTTTGTGCGAAATAATTGACATTTTAGGTAAAAATGGTCACTTGGGTGTTACGTAACGTTTAAGGGAGGGAGTAAAGCGAAACGTTACGGTACGTTACGGGGAGGGGGTCAAAATCTTCAAAAAACTGCGTACGTAATACTTGAACGTCCCCTTAATTACTTTCACTAACTTTGGTTTATTCTATATGAAAAAAGGATGTAGGGCTGGAGAGGTACGTACTCTTCTTTATGATAGTTTCTGCGAGAACAGCCCTTTGTATAATCGGTGGAAATCGAAATGGACTAATTACACAGCTTATAAGCGTCCGAAATCACAGCCCGTTCTAGAGTGACCGCGGGATTGTCGCAAAAGTTTGAAGAGAACCATCCCGTTCACGTCAGAAACTTGGTATTTCTCAAAAGACACGAACTAAGATAATTCGAAAGGATCTGCGTTTTAAGCCATACATTCATAAACGCCTCCCTCGACACTTCGCAGAACGCAAAACAAATTACAGAAGTCTGTCGCCACCTTAGACAAGGTCTGCATTTACTTGAACGATAACAATAAATAGCGAACTATATTCTATCGTCTGCGTGACTCTACAGACCGTCTAACATGGTACCACCAATGCAAGGAAGGATTTCAAAAGGTTTCTGATTGCTGCTGAGTTTTTGTAGAATGACAAATATCACGCTGCAAAGGTTATAACCTAAAAGCCTACACCAAGACAGCGTTTTGACACCGTTTTATGCGAGATGAGTTTCCTACTCTGCATTACAAAAGCAAGACTCCATCAAATAAAGGCATCTAACAACGCTAAGATCCACGATGAAATTGGCGTCAACATCATCCCCTTCACAGACACACCCGGAAACTCACCCTACAATTCAAAGGACTTGTGTTTCGGGTTGCTAAAACGTAGCTTTGGATGTCGTCGCCTGCGAACTGTTAACGACCTTTGCAAAGCCCACAAAATGGACTTCTTCGTGCAAGGTGATCAAATCGAGCATAATCGGCGATGAAACAAGGGCATATTGTAACGAAGCCAACAATACTTTGTCTGCGCCAATAAAGTAGAGCCAACCCTTTGTATTACACTATTCAGCAAAAAAAAAAAATGAGTTTACAAAACATTTCCGTTAGACAGATCTCTGGATACCGAGCCCAAGTCTGTAGTCATCTTTCTTCTGAGATGCGTGATTTCATAATTAAATTTTTTATCATTTGTGAAGTCGCCAAAATAACGAGTTTGGCAAGATGAGAAGAAGAAATCTCTATTTCTAAGGTAATTAATTTTTGTACAGATGGTTGAGGCAGCTAACAATGAACGAATTTGACCTTCCACTATTCCCCGTGACTATATCATGCGCGACGATTTCACGTTCACTGTAGAATACGTCTACGCAATTAGCTGACAAGATTAAGCCTAAAATGGTCATAAAATTGAATACGCCTTGGGAAAGGTACATATGCGCCCTTTTCAACATAAGTTTCAGTTATTCTCTAATAATTGGAAAGTGCAAAGGGCAAGGTCTCGTCGTACATAAAGGTACCATCAGTAATGTTATTTAGAAGAACAAGCACGTCCATCTCAGGACAGGGGTCGTAGTGAAAAATGAACCAGAAACAGAGCCCAGCCTAGCTGTAATATAGCAACGTGAAGAGAGTTCGAGCTCTGGCGTTCTTAGACGCCCCATTTACACAGTGCCACTTAGCCAAGAAGCTGAAAATTTCTAAAATTTCAAAAAATGTCGGAGGTATTATTCGAGAAAGCCTGAAACTGAAATGTCGGCATATGGCTCGTGATCGTCGTCTGACAGAACGGGACCTCCGCGAACACCTCGCCAGAAAACTTTACGAACGGTATCTTGTGCATGACAGATGATAATGGGTATACCCTAGATGAAGGTTGGCTATACCTCGATAAAACCAATAAGACTCTAGCTATTCATTACCTTCACCAGATGGAAGAGGGCGCGTATTTTCATCAATCAGTGCAAGGAGAATTTTGCAAAAGTTTTATGGTTGTAGCTGCATATTGTGCTAGTGGTATTCTTAGGTCACACAAACGGCTACTAACGTTAAAGTCAACTAGGCCTATTACCAACAGAAGGTAATCGACTCAATTTAACATCAAAAAATTCACCGTCTTTACGATAAAAATGCTCATCGAGTACATAATATCTACATGGATAAGGTATCGAGCCACATATCTTCTACTAACAATAAACAGAAGTCAGATTCAAGGTGATCCCTTTTTCATCCATCCCGGTTGAGCCTTCAAACGCCTCACTCTTTGGACTCCTTAAAAAAGAGCTTGGAAACCATCGACCTGCAACGCTGAGAGACCTATGTAAATTGTGCGAAGAGGTATGGAAATGCCTCTTGCAATGCTTCGCAAAAGTTTGTTACAATGGAAACGGCGAAGTCGAGCCATAAGAGGGTACATCACATTAAACACAAGAGATGGTGGAGGAACGATTCTGAAGAGAAGCTGAAGGGCAAAACCGTTCAATTTTAACTGCTTCAACCATCTGCTTTCGTATTATTCTCTGCTTTTGGAAGGTCAAGATGGGTCAGTTGGATCATACATAGTTGAGATGAAAGATGAATATAGGAAAAAACTGTTGATCTACACCGAAAGGGGGAGGGGCATTTGGGGTGATGTAAACTTGTTCATTGTGTTACAAATCAGATAATAGACGACTCGATTTGTTAATCACCTCATTAGCAAAGTTTATGAAACAGGTTTGTCAACAGAAAAGTCACTTGACGGCTTCTTTCCTATTTTTTCTTTTTTTTTTTTGCCTATTTTGATAAATTTTCTCTTTATCTATCTAATTAATGATATAAGTAATGATACGTGATTTGTATACCAGATTTCTTGAAAAAGATGGTTCTGATCTCGGTCGAGAATAGAGCTACTTTCAAAAATTGCCTGCTTACTCGTCAACTCACGCCTAAAACTCTTGCTTTCAAAAGACGTGAAATAGCTTTAACTGTTGGTAACATACGTTTTAAATACGGAAAAATAAATATTTGTGACTAATTGTCCATGCACAACACACTGAAGTGCCAAAAATCATGGGAGCGTCGCATGCAAATTTTCAGGTGTCGTTTGCATTGCGTAAAAGGTGTAAAAACAAAGCGTCGTTATGTTGTGCCATAGGCAGAGCGGTGTCAGTGCTGTCAGTTCGACTATTAGCAGTCGTCTGAAACGGCTTGTAACGTGACTATTGCTACACGACAAGAATTATCACTGTTTAAACGCGGAATGATAGTTGGAGGTAGACGAATGGGACATTCGTTTCTGAAGTGGTTCGGGCATTACCTTCCACCATGGACAGCGCAATGGCCGACAACGGCTGCTAAATGCTCGTGACCAGCGGCATCTGAGCAAATGGCCTCACACATCACTACGTCAATTATCAGCCTCATTCAATGAGGGACGTAATAGAAATGTGCCTATGAGATCAGTCAGCGAAATTTGGCACTGATGGGATATGGCAGCAAAAGAGCAACAAGAGTGCCTTTACCCACAGCACGCCATCGGAGGCTACGCCTAGCCTGGGCTCGTGAACATATTCATTGGACCTTAGATAACTGGAAACACATGAGCCACAATTCAAATTGGCAGAGTTCGAGTGTGGCGCAGACTCCAGTAGGCCATGGACCAAAGTTTTCAGGAAGGCACTGTGCAAGCTGGTGGTGGCTCCATCATGGTGTGCGGCATGTTTACATGGCAGGGTTTGGATCCTCTGATCAAATTGGACCTACCATTGCTGAGGAATCGTTATGTCCAGTTGCTTGGTGACCATTTGCAGCCCTTCATGGCCTTCATGTCCCCTAACAATGATGGGATGCTCCAGGAGGACAATGGCCCAGTTCACTGGGCCAACAATACTCGCAATTGGTATTTGAGGAGTATTCTTGTCCACTTAGATCGCCAGACATGAATCCCATCGAACATATTTGGGATATTATCGAACGATCGATTCGTGCACAAGAGCCTGCACCTGCAAACACTCACGCAATTTAGGGCTACTATCGAGACTGCATGGCTGGACATCTCTTCAGAGGATTCCGCCTACTGGTAGAGTCCATGCCACGTCGAGTTGCTGCACTTCGTCGGGCAAAAGGAGTTTCTACACTTATGGCACTTCAATGTATAATTACATGTAAAATGATTCCACGCCTCATAATAAATGGTAAATTAAGTATGACTTCCAATAACAAATGAAAAAGGTCTATACTTGCTTAATAATAAGTATTCGTCTTGTTAAAAAGCATTTTAAACGAAATTCACGATCCCATTTGGAATTGCCATTGTGTCTCAGGCATTCAAACAAAGTCGTCAGAAATTGCTCCACGTTTGCATAAAAGCACATTAGCTAATATTTGCATATCTATCAAAAGGCATATCTATAGCTACATTCCGGGCTATATCCCGAATATTTAAGTGCCCGAAAACCCGAGAAAAAAGTCGTATATACAGATTCGTTGATAGATGGAAAACTATCAAAACTGTATATTTCAGTCATTGGTTAATTTTATTGACCTTACTCTGCATATTTTTAGTTAAACTTTATTGCCTGTTAAATTGTATGCATATTCAGCAACACAGTTCATCTACGTAATATGCTTAAAAACTTGGAGGATCTATAATTCACAATGAAATAGCTTAGCAGAACACGTACGAAAATCTAGTAAATACAGAAATGCGGGTTGACAATCCACGTCCCTGTCTTAAAAGCAATGTATATTAATATCTTGTATGGACATCCCACTTAATGCCACAATTTTAGAAAATGCGCCTCTGTCCACAATCTATTTTTATGCTAAGCTGAGGCAATGGCTATTGGTAAGCAGTGGAGCGGCGTTTCAGTATTTGGTCGTAATTCGATAGTTCCAGGTGGTGTCGATACTTCTTACATCGAACTACTGAGATCTATTATATAAGGCAAGAATAAATTTTTATTTCTAAGATTTGGCCGGAAATTTGTAGTTTAAGTTCTTATGTGTCCAAACAATCGAAACAGTCTGACTTATTTATATGTTTAAAACACTTTTTTAAAATTGTATATTTTACGATACTTTATTTCATTTTTTAAACTTTTATTACGATACTTTATTTCATTTTTTAAATACTTGAGTATTTATGTAACTTCACAAGCAATCACTGTTTTATAATGATTATTAACAAATTTGGCATATTAAACGCTTTAGCAATTAAAATTTAAAATATAAGCAGCTGTAAATAATTAATAGTAATTGGTATAAATCTACCTCTAGCCTTGTCTACCTCTAGTCTACCTTTAGTACGCAGTTCTGTGGGGGGGAGGGAAAGTTTCGTTCTCCAACTCCTAAACGAGGAACAGTCTATATTGGATAAGTAGGGGCTGCATGTCAAAAAAATATTGTTTTAGATTAGAGTGGCAGTAGTCAGTTCTTACTAACAGCAAACCTTCTTCACTCAATTAAAAGCTAAATACGTCAGGAAGAGAAATCGCCTATTCGTTGAGATTGATCTACTGCGTTAAACAGAGGTGAGTTTAATTGATCGCCTTATTTATAGGTCCGTGATTTGTTTGTGTCAATTCGTCTTAAACATTTTAAGTCGAGTGCGTTCGTTTTAAGTAGATTTTTCGGTTGATTCAGAAGAGAAACACAATCTATGGGCGGAACGAATCGGGATATTTTTTGAGAGCAGGAAGGAGGGGAAAAAAGTGCGTAGTGAGTGTTTTGCGAAGTAAAGAGGGGACGGATGCAAAAGGATGCTGTGGAAAAGGATGGTTGCACTTTATTGAAGTTGGTTGAAGCAGAAGGGGGTTGGGTGATGGGGGGGAGGGAGGAGAATTAGTATTTGGAAGTCTCCTGGCAGTGATGAATGGGCTGTCTGGTGGCAGGTCCCTCCAAAAACCGTTCCTGTGTGATGACGGCCCATCTGCCGCCCGCACTTTTCTTGCCATCCGAAAAAACGGAACGGAATCCCCTATTTTTATCCGCTCCGTCTGTCAGGGGGGCGACGGAGGACGGCTGAAGAGGGCGGGCGGGGGGTCGGATGATCGGTCGTTCGGCAAAACAAGCCAACGCCAAATTGCGTCCCGTCGAACAGGATAGGCCTTTACGATGCCGAAAAAGAAAGCAATGAAACATTCGTGGGGGTCGTTCTACTTTCATCCCATTTGCTTGACACATTAGCACTTACAAAGAACCGTTTGGTGATGTAACGAATGCCGAGGAAAACGCAAGGAGTAGTCGTGCCAGAAAGTTTACAGTCGATGATAAAAATTTCGCCGAATAGATGGCTGTTTCACAAGAAGAGTTAATCACTGTAAATGATAATTAAGCTATCATCTTAAGCACTTAAAAATAATGTCGTATATGAATTGTAGATGAAAAGTTATATGTGTAAAATATGCTTTTATTAACCTCTGATATTTTTACCTTAATGGTTAAGAACGATGCTTAACGCTTCCTGTGGAACATTTCCAATTTATCGGGGTTTCTTTTCTCTTATTTTTTTCTTTTTGATTTTTTCAGAGTAATGGAATTTGATGTATGTAATCAATGTTTCTTTTTAAATGACCGGCAAAAAAAAAATACACAGTAGTAATACACGTGTAATATTTCTTATTAAGTGTGCACGTTTTTTTTTAAAGATACATACAAAAAAGAAATAAATTTGACTTAAAAGTATAATATCAATTTGAAATGTTAATTACAAGAATAGATTTACATAAACCAGAAGCTTATTTGATGAATGCATGCTATTTTCAAAAAAACCTTTTATAAGAAGTAAGAAAAATAAAATAATTTGATAGTCTAGTGTGGCTCATTAATATCATTAAAAGAACACTATTAAAATTTTACCAATTAATAACAGGAAAAAAATTAAATTGGATACTTTTATTATAATCATACTTTTAAAACTTTTAATGTTATTGACAATCTTAATCGTCAGTTTTAAAGGAATAGCAATTCATTCGATTAAATTCAGGGATGATTGAACCGGAATGCTTGTAATTCATTTTAGAAGTCTAATTAGTAATGTAACACTGCCAAGGTGTTTCATGAATTCAGTATGTTGATAAAATAGAAGGAACAGAACACTCTAGAAAATTTTTATTTAGTGTTTAGTCGGATAGAAATTTCACGTTTCATAGATTTCCAGAATCAGAATCGATTAAAAAACTGTGGATTAGTTTTTGACAGCGAGGGAACTGGTATCCAACTCCAAACAGCATCGTGTGCTATTTTGAAGCGTCTTGTTTTTTGTTTTAAATGTCAAACTTTTATAAATTTTTTTTAAATGGAAGCTTATCAACATTAAACCAGATTATCTTTTAGAACGTATCATTAGCAAGCTTTTCCCAATTACTCGAAAATTATTAAAATTATGAACTTGAAAACTGGAGGGTTTATAGGCAACTTAAGTATATGCCACAGGGTTTGTTTTAGGGAAAAAAATTATTGAGTCCCCGGGACTCCATGCTTTTAAATTATTGAGTCCCCTCGTATTTATTTAGCGTCCCCTTTAAAAAAAAAATTAACAAAACGAAGAGTATGATCACAAAATGATTTTATTGCTATTCTTTGTAAATTTGTTGTTTACATTAAAAAATTTATGCAAATTTATTTATAAGTGAATTTGTACATAAGATCATTTTTTTTCTCCTCATTAAATACTTTAACAACTTTTGTAAACATTTCATCATTTGATTGGGGGTAAATTGAATTAATTTTTGTAAAACTTAATATATCTAATGTCTCCTCACACATTTTATTTCTAATGGGATTTTTAATCATATTTTGAATTGAAAAGCCTCTTTCACATGGAACTGATGTAAATGGAATTGATAATGAAATATTCATTAAAACACAAAAATCAGGATATAATTCCTTAAAATTTGTTATTAATTTGAACCCAAATTCAGGGTACAGCATTCATTTGTGACTATTTAAAAACTGAAACATAGAGTATGAACTTTCAGTCCGACTTTTGTTAATGAAATCATTAAAATGATTTAAGACAATTTCCAATTCCTTGCTTCCAAAAGAAACAAGTAAAGAAATCCGCCCAAATGAATTTTAGCGTCTTCCTGGACGCTAAATAATTTCAAAATAGCGTCCAACTAATAAGTATTAGCGTAATTTACGCTAAATTTAGCGTTAACGTAAACCCTGGTGCCATTAAAAATTCATCGAATTCGACCGAGTTGTCTCCGAGATATAATGCGCTGAATGATGCGTCATTTAAAAAATGTAGTTTATAGATGTAGCAGAATTCAAAAGATTTAACTATGATTAATAGTTATCGAAATGTTTTAAAATGCCAAGTGGGTCGCAATTAGCAAGAAGCTAGTATTATGGGATTGTATAATATACACTTACTATAGTATTATACAAAATAACGACTTGAATATCGTATATTTATAATTGTAATTAAGATTACAGTTTCCCTACCATCAACGATTAATTGTTATCATATTATAACAGTGCCTTGCTTAAAATCATGCTTCGAGGTTATCTAAAAATTTAAATTCTTTTATTATAGTTTATTTTTAATTTTAATTATTTAGAGAATGGAAAAAATTGTTACATTCCTAAGAGAAAAATTACAAATTTGAAGTGTACCGACAATTTTATAAATATCGATTTAATACAAACTATATAAAGATAAAAATAATTTTAATATATTAAATATATCAATCCTATGCAAAATATGCTGTGAATAACTTTATTCTTCTGATGATATTTTACAGGCACTATGAAATTAATTATTAACGTGGGAGTGACATCATTAAAAATCGTTAAAATGCTCATTTCTGTGCAATAAAATATTTTTATTTCTAAGATAAAATGTCGCCTACGATGATGAAGTCATCAACTATTGGCGCCAATTTTTTTTTTTTTTAATCTCGATTTTTTTTTTTTTTTTCGTGATTCAAAACTATGAGCGTTTGGCGTTTCCGTCAATCGCTAAATATAGGGGAAAGGATCAGTGCATTAAATGGGATAAAAGTGCAGAAAGGAAAGAATACACAGCGAAGGAGACAGTGGTGACTAAGCTTAGGAGCCGCTTTTCTAAGTGCTTTTCCCTCCCCCAACAGGTATAAATTAACGTGTGTGTGTGTGTAGAATAAGAGAATGTGGGCGTCTATTCCGATCAATTCCAGTGATTCATGAAATGCGAAGAAAATCTCTTGTCATTCCCGTGGAATGAATCGTAATGATCGATGGAGTTAATCACCTGCGATAATTTTGATGCGATGAATAATTTTAATGTTCTTTTTATTAAAGGGGAGCGGGAGAAACCCACCAAACTTGCACATGAATCATGCATGTGAAGCATTTACGCAAGCATTTGTCAATAATTTTCAAAGGGGGCTATTAAATTATTTAAAAGTCAACGTGAGCTATAAGTTTAATTTCTTAATTAACATTGGGGAGTTAATTAACCTAGTTTTAAGATCCGCATGCCTGAAGATGCATTGGGATGCGGATTTTTATTCGTATTTAATTCAATGACCATTTTTGAATATTTTTCGCAAGTGCCTTTGCTATAATGAATAAATTATAAGAAAAGTTACATATTTTTTTTGAAAACCTAAATATAAGTATTTGGCTTTTCATTATGTGTGCGTGCTGTGCTTAAAAATGACAAGATAAAGAAAATAGAATTTTTAACACTAATTATTTAGCAATTTAGCTGAAAATTATTATTGCTGTTTTTTCCCCTTCTTTGTTTAAAAAGAGTATTTTTGACAACTACTTAAACGTTAATTAGGGCAATGACTTTGTGGAGTGGCAGAGAAAAAGAGATGACATGACAGTGTTTTCTGTCTTGGAGTGGAGAAGATAATTTTTTGATAACACAAGATGTAATTTGACCATAAGTAAATCATCTACTCTAAAATGAATTATCTTAAAACTGTAGCTAGTAGTCACGAACAACATTAAGCCACTTAAATGATTTATATATAAGCTTGTTCCTTCGTGTGCAATTCTACAAGTTGCGGGGAGGTCTCGTTCGCTCTGTGAAATAAACCCGTCTGTCTGTCTGTCTATCTGAATCAGACTTTGGATCGAAGGAAGGTTGGCGATAGTTTGTTCAAATTTAATACCTGACAAGAGACAGTGTCCGTTAATAGGCATCGGCGATAATCACTCTGTCTCGAAGGCTTCATCAACACCATCCATCATAACGGACGGTGATCCATCTTTCCAGGGTCCCTCCACCCTCTCTGTTCGCGTGAATCCTACGGACTTCGTAATGACGTTCCATCAATCCCCCCTCCCCACCCCCGTCATGTCTCCTGCCCATTGCTATAACTGATATATATTACATGGGAACAGAAGGAAATGCTCCGATTTCGAGCCATGTTCTCATTGATGACAGGTGATAATTAGTCCTTTTGTCGTTAAACATTACTCCAAGTTATTTTTCATATCTTATCTCGCCACCCATCCTCCTCGAAGAACAAAAAAAATTAGAGGAGGTAGTAGCTACGTTTTTCTACACACTATTTTATTAATATTTTTTTTCAATTAAATTGTTTCTTCAAGGCGAGGTCATCAAAGATAGATGTAAGGCATGGTTTTGTATTTTGCATTTTGTAAGATGAAAAATTTAAATTATTGCATCACCCGTAACGCTTTTTTGGTTGAGAGCATTATTCTTAACTATAGAGAGGAAGAAAGGAATCTGTAGAAACAAATTAAGCACTTCAAAGCACATAGAAATTCAACAAGCTTATAAATTAAAAATAAGACGAGGACTTCAAAAAGCATCAAAAGATCTAAATGAACATTTTAATTGATTCTTCAATGTTTCAAAATAATAAATTATAAATTAAATTGTGAGTAATAAAATACAGGATGTATCTAAACCCCTGTCACAAACTTCTGGTGGTGATTCCCCCACAGCGAGATGACATGGTTCGGATAACGAACCGTTTATGAGAGTTCCACAGTTAAAAGTGAAGTTTCAGCAGCTGGTTTTGTGCTCTGTAGATGTTAGGTGACACGCGGAGAAGCTACAACAAATGTTCAAAATGACGACCGTGGGACGCAACACACGCATTGAGGCACCTGTTAATAGCCAATAAATGGAACATTATTTCAAGAATTTGTTGTAGCTTCTCCGCATTTCACCTGATATCCACAGTGTATAGGCTAAAACTAGCTGCTGAAACTTTACTTTTAACTGCGGAAATCTCATAAACGGTTCGTTATCCGAACCATGTTTATACAGTATGAACTTTTGTTTTCATCTCGCTGTGGGGAACCACCACCAGAAGTTTGTGACAGGGGTTTAGATATACCCTTTATATTTATTGTAACGGAAAAGAGTTTATTCCAATACACTAGGATTCATTAGTCTTCTTTCAAAACACTGAAAGCAAAACGTTAGGCCACTACATGAATTGTAGATAGACAGCGAAGTATAGTGGCGCTATCTGTTACCACACTTTCAATATATTTCATAATATCTCTAGTAGTGCCACGGTCTTTTAATCCCCTGGTCTGTGCACACCAATGACGTATATTAAAGATAGACTCCGAATCCTATTGTTATAACTTGAAGCAAATTGGGAAGATCCATGCCCAGAACTGTCATGGCCGAAAGTGAGTGAAGATGATGCAAAACACATGGCTAAACAGAAGAGTAGCTGATTAATAATTCTTTCACACGCCGATCACGGAGTGATATGTTTATCTTTTCGTTTACTTTGTATTTGAAGTATTTTATTATATTTTATAAACAATTTTTCGATCATGGTTTCAATTTCAATTCGTTTCGATTGTCTTTCAGTTACGTATTTTCATTTTAGTTACGTATTTTTGATTTATTTTTGTGGAAAATGATTCCTGATCCTTTTTCTTGTTTGTTTGTACAGTTGTACGCAGTTTAACTTTGAGGAATGGTTTTGAGTTAATTATTCCTCAGGCCCAAAATCTTCAAAAACAAAGCAGACAGACAGCTAATTACTCCACGGCTCACTCCTGCCCAGAACTATCATGGCTCAATTTGCTTCACTTTTTGCCGCTGTTAACAATAGAATTCGGAGTCTATCTTTAATATACGTCATTGGTGCACACGCACAAATTCCTTTGTTGTAGTCAACAATTGGATTGCTGTATTTATGGAAGAAGCACTTTTAGTCCCCTCTATTGCATGAATTTGGCTACATCTCAAACTTAACAATATAATTTAACGATCATACAACGTAACAAAACTGTCAGCTACTATTACGTGTTCAGCAACAAATACTTAACTTCAGCCGCTTCAATGCCGCCATATTGGATCACAAAAAAGTCGTTACTCTCAAATTTCGCTTTTCCCAATCATCGCATTCACTCAAGAAATCGGTTAAGTATTGTTGTTGAGTATTGTTGTTTGGAAGATTCGTATAATACGCTGATCTTGCCATAGCGAATAGTGTACGAAAGCGTTTTTGTTATCCAACATGGCTGAATTGCTAAACAATGATCCAAACCCACAGTGCATTATATGGTCACGTGCTGTAAAAGCTCTATTGCTTCACCATGCTTAACTTCACAGTGCGAAAGCCTCCCTAGATCATGGCCTCCCCATTGCACAATTAATACATTTTATACAAAAGAGTCCTCATTTATGTTGTGTATTTCAACTCTTTCAGAATATCATGCGTTAAACATGGCATCTAATATTATCATGGATAAGAATAACAGCTTCAGCTTGTCTTTTTTTGAGTGTAGGCTTGTAGCTGGTCATTGCGAAGAACGTATACGATTATCATAGAGCATCCGTTTTCCATCAGTGACCAGACGGGTCAGAAATACTCAATGATGTGCAGGCCTCCAGGCAATTTTCCTTTCCTTTAAATCGAGTTTTTAACCTTTCTAGAGGCATGCAGCGCAAAAATCGAATGATGGATGTGCTTATTTATAAATCGTCACAATGAGTGATTCGTAAACATTGCATAAAGAGTTTCTTCCAACAATACTGCTTCATGTACGAGATGATTAAATTTTATTTATTTATTTATTTATTTATTTATTTATTTATTTATTTATTTATTTATGTTGTCTGTCTATTTTTTTTATTTATTTGAGCGCCCCTCGGATCATACAAATCAATACAGTGTTCAAGTTTCTTGTTCAAGTTTCAGTATACAGGGTGCCCAAAACGCCTGGTAACATGGCTGATATCTCAAAGATGCCAGGTAGGCGAGATCTGATGAGTGTGGTTTATAGATAATAGGGGGATGGGGAATTCATTGCCGTACTCAAATTTGACTTTCACCCCCAAATTTAAGGTCATCCATTTGCTAACTCGAAAACTATTAAAGATAAAGAAAAATTTCTAATTGCTACTCTGTAGAGCAACACCATATTAGTCTAAAAACAATTTTTAATCACACCCTTCCCCTTGAAAGATTTTGAGATGATATTACCATTGCTAATTTACGCATTCAGGCAAAATATCGACTATCGCCCTTCGGAATATTCCCATATTTCGTTTACTTACTCAAACAGAAAGGCCTTTATGCTAGCTCTGGATAGTTCCGTAAAAAACGCCCAATCATTTCAAATGTGTTTGAAAAGCAGTATCTCAGGTGGCTTGAATTCTATAGTTCAATATTAATTCGAAGCGCTTGCCATTCATTAAATCGTGGCCATATGTACATACCTTGATCATTTGATCAGGATTCTTCAATGAATACAACTTGAATTCCTTCTGTTGCAGGTATCTTGTACTTAGAAATTGTACCTATCTGTTAGCGATTGTCGTCTTAAAGAAGGACCATTTCTGCCTTTCGATGTATCGTACTTCGATGGATGGTGTTGAAAACTAAACTTAACGCTCAATTCTCTGGACAGTATTAAAAAGGTTCTAGATTGCACTTATACCCGGAGAAGTTGAAATTCTCGTGGTATTCTCCACCGAGCGTCAATAATGTCGACGTTTTTCGTATCCTCATGCAGGCTGGTTTGAGCATCGTCTAGTTTTTGTTGTATGATGTCTAATGTTCTCCCCAGAAAATTTTATCAAGTGGGTGGAAGGATAAATTAGCCGGGCGGACAAAAATTAAAAACAAATAAAATAGTATGCAGCGGTGTGCAGTTTTTCACATATTCAGCCGGGCGGTCACCAAAATAGCCGGGCGGCGCGCCCGTTCAAAAGGGCCTAGGGAGAACCCTGATGCCATAATTTTTGTAAAAGGTGTTTATTAATCTACAGGGTGTTTCAAATAAAGTGTAACGGCCAAATATCTGGAAAAATTCACATCGGATCATAAAAACAAAAGATACATATTTAATATTTTTAAAAACTCTATCCAATGCTACCAAACATGACCCCCCCCCCCCAACCCCACCCCCTGTGGGTAGGATGGGGGCAACTTTGAAATTTCAAATGGTAACCCCTATTTTCAATGATGTTTTCAGACTGTACACAATATTTGAGACATTTTTTTTTTGCTGTTTTTTCAATTTTTCCAACCGTTTAGGAGATAGAGGCACTGAAAGTGTAGAACTTTTAAAGTTTTGGTGAACCAATTTTATCGAAGAAGGCAAAGAGATAGAAGGTTGGTCTTAGAGCCATTCCTATTCCTAGGCAAAAAGTAGAATAGGAATGTCTGAAAGACCCACCCTCTATCTCTCTGTCTTCATCGATAAAATTGGATTCAAAACTTTAAAAGCTCCACACTTTCAGTGCCTCTACGTATCTCCTAAAAGGTTGGATCAATTTAAAATCACCAAGAATAAAATGTTTGAAAATGTTGTGTACAATTTGAAAATACCATTAAAAATAGGGGTTCCTATTTAAGATTTCAAAGATAGCTTTTTGAAAAACATTATGCACGTGTTTTTTGTTTTCTCGATCCGATGCGTATTTCTCTAGATATTTGGCCGTCACACTTTATTTGAAACACCTTGTATATAAAAAATGTTCATGGTTTTGTGTGTTTGTTTGTTTGTTTCTTATACAAAATCTACAGTTTTATTCCGATCTTGATGAAATTTTGCACACTTGGTCTTCAAAGCAAGAGGAAGGTCACTGTCTACATTAGATTTCGAAAGAAATAATAAATATCGATAATAATCGATATTCATAATGATGGCAGGATATACAAATAAGAGATAGGAAGGAAAAGGGTTTGCAACAAAAGGCCCATTGTGTTTGTATCAACAATGGTATTAACCCGCAATTCACCAACAATATGCACGGACCAACAATGCAAGGCAAAGTTTGTGCAATATAAATAACGTTTATTAAGGCATGTAATGAAGATTCCATCTGTGAATTATAAAACAAAATGGAATTCGTAACAATGCATAGAATTCCTGTTGTTTGGGCTTTCTTTAGAATTGGTAGTTATTAGAAATTAACATTTTCTTGAAAATCTTTAAAAATGAGCAGTAATGGATATAATGGAGACCCAGTAGACTATTGAGAAACAGTGGAAAGGCGGTAGAGATATCGAAAAATAATTATTATCGATAATAATCGACATTTAAAATGATGGCAGCGCATACTACAATAGGAGGTATCACACCAAAATATGCACGGACCAACAATATCCATCTCATGATCAACAATAGGGAGTGCAAGTGTGACGTCAGTCCTTGGAATTCTTCAGTCACGTGACTCGATTTGGTTCCAAACAAGTCTTCTCGCTTCGGGATTTAACATGGTTCCAACGTAGGGATGGAATAAAATCGCTTTGTATAAGCCCAGTGTTTATAACATATTTAAGATGTGAAATTGTTTAGTTCCTCACTGCTCAAGAAGGAGCGAAAACAGCGATTTAGACATCTATCGTTTTCCCAAAGAAAGAAAGATCCGCGAACGATGGCATTCTTTTGCTAAGTGATTAAAAGTGATTAAAAAGCGTTCTAATATTAATGTATAAATTATATAATGGGATTAAATGTCTTAATAACAGTATCAATTACACAAATTAACATAATAATTTAAGAGATGTCATTTTTGCTGGCCGCCCGTTTCAACGTTACTAGTACGCATATTGCGTGGTTCCAATGTTTGGAACCAGCGATCCCATTTCCTAGGCTCTCGGCCCGTTCATCGCGCAAATGACGTCAGCCGTGACGTAGTCACTTGCACTCCCTATGCAAGGCAAAGTTTATACAACAAGGCTGGCCGTGTTGTATCAACAATGTTGATTGCAACACAGAATTCTAACAAGATAAGAGGAAAAGGGTTTTTTTCAAACCAAGCTTTTATAATTTTTTATTAGTGGCAACAATAAAGCTTAATTTTTCAACAATAAACAATAGATACATTTAACTCTCGCCATAACGAATTGTCCAATTGTCACAACAAACAATTCTAGTAATGAATTTGTACCATTAGAACACGAACCAATGAACCGATTTGAAAAAATGTTTCTTTAATATAAATTGTCATCGATCCTGTGTATGTGTGTCAATTTTCAGCTCCCTAGCTGGTCGGGAAGTTGGTTTAATATTGATTACAAGATTTGACCTAAACAAACTAACATTGCAAGGTTAATAAAAGCTTTTAAAAATGATATGGTAATAAATATAAAAATTAGAGAAAATTTACCAGAGTCAACCAATCAAATAGTTATATTAATTAAGTTGAATAGTACTCCTTTAATTAAAATGTGATAAAATAAATAATAACAAAAAAACAATAAAAAAAGTCACCAGAGTAAAAGTTTAAGTATGAAATATAAAGAAATACAGAACTTGTGAAGAAGCTAAGATGAAACACAGAAGAAACACAGAAGAGACGAAGAATCGAAGATCAGATGAAACACAGAAGAAACATAGAAGAGACGAAGATCCAGCGAAGAAACGTTACAGAAACACAGGGAGGTACACAGGTTACAGATGAAGAGGGTCTATGATGGAAGTTCGATGATTCTTGATATGTAAATGACTATCTTGAAGAATAACGTTTTCGGGATTTTTTTCCCATCATTTTAATTAAAGGAGTACTATTCAACTTAATTAATATAATTATCACTACTCCTACATTTATAATATAATCAAATAGTTATATATAACGTTCATGAATATACAAGGTGATTATAATTAAAGTCCCTTTGTAAAAATGCTATAAAAAAACAACCATGAGTCCGAATGACTTCAAATTTGGACTGAGCATTCTTGAAGAAGGGGCATTTGATATGGGATAAGAAAAAAATAGTTCCAAAATTTATCACTAGATGGCGCTGTAAGCGGCATAACGGAAGCGGATTCAGCTAGAAGTGACATTTTGAATTGAAATACGACGGCTTTGGCATGAGTTGTTTATGGCATGATGTTTTTACATTAAAGTTGGTCAAGGAATGCAATTGACACTAAAACAAGTTAAACATGATTTTTTTTTTATTATACAGTACAGTATTAGCAAAAAATCAACTGTACCGGTCAATGAACATGATTGCTTCGGGTTTGATGATGGAAAACATGACTTTCAAGTCATTTAACAGTTGTGGCACTGTTAGTGTAAAGCCCATCCACCACGGCAAGGTCGTACCACATCGGATGGGAAAAATCGGTTTTTAATTGTCCTTGGGCCAAAAACCGCATAAAAAGCAACAATGGAAACGCCTATTAATTATCTCGGGACTTGCGCAAGACATGTTCAATATGCTGTCCACCATTTTCCTCCTCAAGTTTTAACCGATAAACAGCATGTTCCACAACAGACCGGAGTGTCTCCGGGGTCACGTTGTGAACGTGGTGCGTAATCCGAGCCTTCAATTCCGCTAAATTTGCAACTGGGCCACTGAACACATGATTTTTAAGGTAACCCCAGAGCCAGAAGTCACAAGGATTGAGGTCCGGTGATCTTGCAGGCCAGGCTCTCGGAAAATGACGGCTGATAATTCTATCATCTCCGAAATGTGTCTTCAGCAGTTGCTTCACTGGCTTTGCAATGTGCGGAGGAGCGCCATCTTGCATGAAAATTATTCTATCCACGCATGCATGCTGTTGAAGTGTTGGAATTACCTGGTTGCGTAAAAGACACGCATACCGTTGACCATTGACTGTACAGGTAACGGGACCCGCAGGACCCACTTCCTCGAAAAAAAATGGCCCTATAATCAATGATGCTGTCATCCCGCACCACACAGTTACCTTTGCAGAATGAAGCGGTATTGAAACACATGCGAAAGGATTTTCCGTTGCCCATATCCTGCAATTTTGTGTATTGACAACGCCGTGGAGATAAAAATGGGCTTCGTCTGTCCACAAGATGTTCCATGGCCATTCATTGTCCACTTCCATGCGAGCTAGAAATTCTAAAGCAAACGTGTGTCTAATTGGCAGGTCAGCAGGAAGTAACTCCTGAACATGGGTAATTTTATAGGGATAACAATGCAGGATATTGCGTAAAATTTTATTGACCGTGCTCACAGGCATGTCTAAAGTTCGGGCAATTCCCCGTGCACTGCACGTTTGCACACCACTGTTCGACCCTTCCTCTAATGCTTCAGCCACATCTTCTACTGACGTCAAAGCAACTGCTTTCCTCCCTCTGCCAGATTTCACTGCAAAAGAACCTGTCGCTTCGAATTTTTTAATCATACACCTCAGAGCCTTCGCAGACATCGGACCACATCCTTTTTTCATTCCCTTTAATACCCGAAATTTCTTTAAAGCTGCTATGGCAGAGTCGCCATTCTTGTAAAAGAGCTTCACAAGCAGAGCGCGATCCTTCATTGACAGACCCATGGCAAGCTGCTGAGATACAAATATGACGAGAACGCCATGAGGCCTGCGTTTTTATAACACATGCAATGTCTCATGCGCATGCGTAGCTTTCAATTTGCATAGTACAAATCCTCCTAGGCATAATATGCCGCTTACAGCGCCATCTAGTGATAAATTTTGGAACTATTTTTTTTCTTATCCATATCAAATGCCCCTTCTTCAAGAATGCTCAGTCCAAATTTGAAGTCATTCGGACTCATGGTTGTTTTTTTATAGCATTTTTACAAAGGGACTTTAATTATAATCACCTTGTAGTTATAATAACGTTCATGTAAATTTGATCTCAAGATTGGTCAGTTTGTAAATTTCATTAATAAAAATATTTTGAGGACACACAACTTCTATGCTTACGCCTAATGTAAATTCTTCGGGCTTTCTAATTTCCTGATCATAATTTCAGTTTCTGAGAATCAGTGAGAAGCCGTCAGTATTGTTAGTTATTAGAACAGTAGATTTCATTGCTCAGTAAGAATGTTCGTTTTGCTTATTTTTTACAACGCTTGGGTCATGTTTGGTGGTTTGGATCATGTTTGGTGGATGAAATCTTGTAATCAGTATTTCAACCCCCTTCCGCTAATCCAATCCTGCTGAAATTTTGTACAGGGTGTTGCAGATAACTACAGGGCAGTATAACGGGAAGCCTACCCGCTCGATTGCAGGGGCCGGCTCGGTCGATTGGCAGAGTGGAGGGAGATGAAGGTGGCCTGCAGCAGCCGGCAGTTTCCACAGTCGGGGAGGGGAGGGGGTGAATGTCAAAACTGTCATGTTTTTGATAAAATTACCCAATTATCATTTGATGTCGAGCGGGCCCCTGCAATCGAACGGGTAGGCTTCCCGTTATACTGCCCTGAAGTTATCTGCAACACCCTGTACACATACGTAAAGTCGGTGACAATGCATGAATTAAAAAAAAAATTTCCCCTAGCGTTGTTTTTTGAAAAAGTTTTTTCTTGCACTTGTTCAAAATAGATTTTTTGTATTATATTACAAATGTTCGTGTTTCTATCTGTTTTAACGGAAAAATGGTTAAAATATTTCGACTCTATAAGAAGGCAGTGTGGATGTTTAGAGACAGTCTACTGACAAAAGGAACCCGACTTCCCTAAGCTGTTTTTGCCGCACGTCAGGCTTCACCATTTGGTTTCAGGAAATAGTCAAATTTACCTAAATCATTCTAAAATTTTCTGAATGATTCCAAAATATACCAAAGTTTTAAAACCGTTATAAAGCATGGTATTTTACCTATTGCTCTAATTAACCCGGGCAACGCCGGGTACCTCTGCTAGTCTGTTCATATACATCAATCTGTGTATAATTCCTGGTCACCTGCGTCCTCGGAGAAGCCTTATTAATATGGTATGTAAAGTATTTCATATCGTAGAACATCAGCTCATTGAATTGGATTCCTTTCCTATTACTCTTCTTGGTGCAGCTATTATTATCAAATAAGCCGTCGATATTTAACACAGTCACGGATACACGCGGACACATGTACTTAAGTAAAAATAAATTATGAAAGAAAACAAACAGATCTCTCCGTTTCTTAGAAAACATCTATAAATTCTTAGCGAAAACTCATAAAATGTACTTTTTAAGAATTTCCGACAAAAAAGTCTACTGTCGTACAACACTATCTGTTAGTCTATGCTTTTATTTTAGATTTTATTAGTGTCTATAAATATGTCTTTTATTTTGCTTTTCCTGTAACTTGATGAGTATATAAAGTTTAAGCAACAAAAAAGTAACAACTTAATGGCATTAAAAAAAAGACTTATTTTTGGGGGGAATTTTCTGGTCAGCTTTTAGAAAAATGCTTCCAGAGGGGGGATGGTTAACATTAAAATCAAAGGAATGGCCCCTTAATACCATTTCTTCTTCTTCTTCTTTTCCCCTCTTAGCCATTTCTACGGAGAGCATCTGCAATAAATTTTGCACATGATTTACGCCACTCTTACTACTGTTTACAGTTGACCCAAGAAGTGGAAATTTAGGCGGCTAATGACATTATCACCCTCTGTCGTCATCGTTTGAAAGTTTAGGCGCTTCGCTTTACGATGTCAACGGGCCATCGTTAAAAATCCTATCAGTTTTTTCCCCTTGCCGTTTTTTCCCTCGTGGGTTCTTCGCGATGACAACTTCGCCCGAAGAGATTTTTGGAAAGGAACATAAAGTGAGGGAGGAAATCCACATGATAAAAGAGTCGTGGATCCATTAATAACGCTTAAAGTTGATGGAAATATTAGGCTCCTTGTTTCCCTTAAAGCTATAAATTTCTGTATGCATACACGAGCTAATATTTATTTAATTGGTGGTAAGTCTTTCCCTCCCCCAAGGAATAATGAACGGTTTTATTCATTTATATGCCTTTCGTTTAGCAGGTGAAAAGAAAATGTTCAAAATTTAGGAGATGATTTACTATGAATGGTTATTACGCTTTTTATTTCAATCCTGTAAATGCGTATGTGTACTTGAGGGCAGTGTGTGCGTGTCGGAATTTGCAACACATTTCGGTGTCGTAAATTTACAGGGAAAACGGTTTATACCTTGTATTTGATCATTATCTAAAGTTTTATTTAAGACTCTTATGGAAAAAGTAGAATTCTACTTCTTCCATGGTATTATTTTAATATTTAGATTTTATTCATATCCCAGGTAAAGTTGTTTGAACGAAGATAGCATTTTACCAACTCCTTAAAAAATCGTCGAAACAACCTGATGCTATCACGATGCAAAATCCCAATATTTTGTTTTATTCATAAAACACTTAAATCTGCGGTAAATTGTATGATAATTGAAAACTATTAATTTCTGTTGCTTCGCTTACGAAGCAGAAAACGTTATCATGATAGAACTGCTCAAAGTTATATTGAAAGTCATGCTCATTGAATCATTAAATCGACATAGGTGTCACAATTTTATTATTAGTTCTATACTTGATAAGCGTTCAATTTATAAAATTTTAATTGCAAATTTTCAAGTGTCGCTTGCATCGCGTGAAAGATGTATAAATAGGCATCGTGGTATCAGTGTTGTCAATTCGACTATTAGCAGTCTTATGAAAGTCTTGTAACGCATTGTGGCTACACGACGAGAATTATCAGCGTTTGAACGAGAATTATCAGAGATCGTGCTAGACGCATGTGACACTCAATTTCTGAAGTGGTGTGGGCATTCAACATTCCTCCATCCACTGTGTCAAAGGTTGTGTGTGAGACTTCATATCTTAAATTTATATTGTGCAGCATGTAAAGACAAAAAACAAGAAATTAATCCTCCCGAGGAAAGTATAGGAAAGTAGAGGAAGTCCTTAGATCATCTATTTTTATCTTTTTATCTCACTTTTTAACTCCCCCTCCTCAATTTTTTAAATCGAAAAATGGATTTTCTCGAACGTAGTATTTAGAAAGTGTAAAAGAGCTCTATCTTCTTTCGTTTCTCATCATTTCCGATCGAATGATATATCACAAGCCATAGGTTGCCATAGTCCCACAACTCCGACCCCATTGGGACAATTTGGCTTAGAGGAATCTGCATATCGAATTTCACTCTTTTATACGTAGACTTTTTGGTCCCCTCTAATTTCCATCCCCGAAACTTCGACCCCAGTGGGCTAATCAAAACCAAACTAAATAGTGAAGGTGCACATGCCCATAGTAAGCTACATTCCAAATTTCAACCTTCCATCTCAAAAAATGCGGAAATTATGAAGGGGACGGACGGACAGACGGACATTGTGTAACCAATAAGTAGCTCCATTCTTCCGCTACTTAATAATTTACGAAGACTTAAAAAAATTACAAGAATATAATTAAAAAGGAACTTAAAACTAATAAAATTTAAAAGATTACTAAATAACAAAGCTTCTAACTGTCCAAGTAATCTCAAGTCCAATGTCTTGGCAATAATTTTCACACCTCGTAGAAACGGACTTCATTGTTGACTCGACTCAACACTTGTTTAAAAGGTGACAATATGAAATGATAAACATGAAAAATTTTGAATTTTGAAGATCTTGAAGATTTTGAATTTTGAAATTAAGGTCCGATATTCCGAAAATTTTACAATAAAAATTTCGATGAAATGAAAATGCAGTCCAGCAAGAAATTAATTCTCCCGAGGGGAAGGTATAGGAAAGTAGCGGAAGCGTTGAGGTCATCTATTTTTATCCTTTTATCTCAATTTTTACACCCCCCCCCTATTTTTTAATCGAAAAATTGATTTTCTCGAACGTAGTATTTAGAAAATGAAAAAGAGCTCTATCTTCTTTCGTTTCTCATCATTTCCGATCGAATGATATATCACATGCCATAGATCTAAAGACCAAGTGACTGCCATCCCCACAACTCCGACCCTAATGGGACAATTTGGCCCAAACTTTACAGTAATGTTGATCTTGCTTAGAGGAATCTGCATACCGAATTTCACTCCTTTATATGCATAAATACGCGTAGACCTTTTGGTCCCCTCTAATTTCCACTGCCGAAACACCGACCCCAGTGGGCCAATCAAAGTCAAACTAAATAGTGAAGGTGCACATGCCCATAGTAAGCTCCATTCTTCCGCTACTTAATAAATAGCCAATTATTTCATGATACTTAAAAATTAAACATGCTCCATGATAACTTAAAAATAAAAATAAAAATTAAAAATTAATTTTAATTTGTAATTTTTACTTTTAATCCACTTAACAAGAAAACTAAGTAGTGACGTCAGTTCCTGGCCCGTTACCTAGCGATTCCAAACTTAGATTTTATTTAAAATTATATGCTGTCGTCCATAGATATAATTTTTTTTATGTCTTTATAAATTATTTTTTTATATCTTTACATGCTACAGAATAATCTACTTATTTAGATTATAAATAGATTATAATCTACCGTACGCAATTTAAGATATGAAGTCTCAATTTCCATTTTTACCAATTTCGGCGTAAATGGGTTAACAAAATAAAATTTCCCAATTATCATTTAAGAAGCGCCCCCTGAAGCGAGAGGATAGGCTACCCACCAGTACGGTTCTGTGTATTTTTGCAATACCCTGTACATAAACAGTCGACTCACATTAATGTGATACCTCTTATTTGCGATGTCAGCGTTAAATAACCAATCACAGAATACACTAAATAAATGAGATGTCATCAGCAGATTTTTTGAGTATATACATTGTATTGTAGGCATTCGAAAAACATTTCAGTTGTTGCAATGTAGAAACGGAGAGATTTATGAGACGTATAAAAAAATTATTATTGGCTTTCTGCCCACGGATGACAGCATTTCAGAAACTGCAGAGTTTGTGAAGTATTTGCCTGTTGCTGTGGTAAAAGTGTACCGCGCATGGCATAATGGCACTATAGGAAATAAGCGACGTGGAAATTGTGGTGCTCCACGACGAAAGAGGGGAACGGCGGATGCGGTGATGCGTTCGTGCTACCGTGGAGCAACTTACAGCCCAAATGAACCAGGGGACTACAGCGAGTGTCTAGAACGACGTTTCAGCGAACGTTGCTGCGTTTGGAGCTCCGCAGGGATGGTTGGTGATAGCACCTATACTAACGACTGTGCGTCGGTGAAAGAGGCTAGAATTTGCACAGCAGTGCCGACACTGTACATTCACTGGTTGGCAAAAGGTTGCCTTCTCACATGAATCACGTTTTTTGCTCCATCGGACGGATGGACGTAGACGCATATGGCGAGAAACATTAGAAAACAAGCACTCTTCAACCATTTGCGGACGGCAACAAGCTGGCGGAGCAAAAAATGGTTTCGTTCTGCGGAATGTTTTCTTGGCATTCTCTGGGTGCACTCTTCATTGTGGCAACGACCTAAGTATCTATCGATCCTTGCTGACCATATCCTCGTACACATAAAGATGGACATTGTTCTTCCTGGGTATGATGGCATCTTCCAGCACGACAATGCGACATCTCATACAGCTGGAATTGTACGTGAATGTTTAGAAGAGCACGAGGAAGATTTTACTGTATTTCCCTGGCCCCTAAATTCCCCGTACCGAATCTAGCATCTATGGGACTACCTCGATCGGGATATTCGCTCCACCTCCCACCTCTCCAACAGCTGTTAACGGAACTCATTAAACCTGTGAACACTTTCCAGGACCTCATTGAGTCTCTTCCAGCCCGTCTAGCCGCTGTCCGAGTGGCACATGATGGTTATTCCGAATATTAACAGGTAGTCACATTAATGTGACTCGACTGTTTATAATTTAATTAGAAAGTAAAAGATATTTAAATAGCTATATGATCATAATATAAATATAAACCGGAATCTTTAAAACGTTAAAATTGCGCTTAGCTTGCAGTAATATACTAGATAGATTTCTGAAATATTATCTCAAAATTTTGCATCATTAACAGAGAGCAATTAAGTCATTTTAATTTCCTTCATTCTACTTAGTGTAGTTATATAAATGTGGAGGTTTATTTTATACGTAAATCGTAAGAAGGTATTTATAACTTTAACCCTTCAAATAAAATAAAAAGTTCCAAATAAAAAAGTTTTAATAATCACATCGTCACTCTTTTGATAATCTTTCCATACTTCATATCGAGGGACGTACTGTATCTCAGAACCGTTCCAAAGATGAACGGTTGTATCTTTTATCCAAGTTGTGTTGATTGCAATTGAAGGAAAACTCAGTTGAGAAAATTATCAGCGATATGACCTTAAGTCTGGTTAAAACAAATCCGGAGGAACTTTTGTGATTTGTGACGGTTCGCAATTATGGAGCTTACACAATTGTCAATTATAAATATGAGAAAACAAAGTAAATATCAAAATAAAATATAAATGAACGTTTTCGAGTCCTTTTTTTTGTTTTATAATTTGAACTCATTTTCGGATTTTTATGTTGTGTTGGTAGGACTTACATTTCTTGATGTTTAAACTTTAAATATCTATGGTATTGTTGGTTAAATTTTTTTAATTGTTCTACAGATGGTATATTAACGAGGTGATTTACGTTAAGTTATTGACCACTTCTATAGAAGGTTTTACCGAATCTTCGATTTTTGATTTTATAAAGCTTCCGTAAAAAGTAAAAAGCTCATTCCAT
The DNA here is from genome assembly GCA_023313115.1 of Rhysida immarginata. Classification (NCBI taxonomy): domain Eukaryota; kingdom Metazoa; phylum Arthropoda; class Chilopoda; order Scolopendromorpha; family Scolopendridae; genus Rhysida; species Rhysida immarginata. The sequence goes on along the minus strand of JAHWFO010042181.1, from coordinate 4,404,666 downwards.
GAAAGATAACAAAAAAAAGGTTCGGCAACCAAACTTTCTAAAACATAGTAAACATGCTCATTGAGATTGAAATTGAGGAGCGAGAAGAGAGTGATTGCTGTTATCAAGTGATTCCAGAAGCTTGTTTATATTGAATTAAGTATGTAGAGCTTCTGTTGCTTGTCAATACTGCTTTGCAGTCCATGTCAATCTGTTATCGTCTTCTTCATCAGAATCTTCTTTTTTCATGGGCGCGTTTTGGCTGATGACATTTTACCGATCGTTCTTATGTGGAAAATTGAGGAAAAGTTGAAAAGTTCTGCCGCTCTGAATGCTGACGTTTCCTTTTATCGGGCTTCACTATTTGCAATCCTGTCGAAGCCTCTGTAATGTTAGGCTTACTTCAAATCCTATTTTATAAGTATTACTGGAATGAGGCAGAATATTCTTGAGCAATTCCTGTAAAAGATATATAGAAATTTATATGCATCAGTTGAAAAATACAAAAATGCTTTTGTAACCGCTTCCTCTCTAGTTGCAAAAATATTAAATTGCATAAAATTTTCGGGTAATTAAAAATATACTTGAAGAGACACAAACGAAGAGAAATAATCAAGGAGCAAGTGCTAATTTGAGTATGCAATAAAGTACTGTTACTAATATGATCCACTTTCGTAAAAGACTTAACGTACCATAAAAGTCGTATTTAAAAAAAATTAAGGCGCATTTTTTAAAGAAAAAAAATTAAAAGGCGGTATTAAGAATATTCCGAGCTTGAGAAAATATTGCTTTTAGGGGAAACATTGTTTTTATAATATCACCTGCTTAAATTTGGTAACATTATCTGTGCTTTTAGCTTTGACTGGAATGCTGAATTATGACCAGAAAAAAAAGCATCGATGTGCTGAAATGCAGGACAAAATATGCTCCAGCTTTATGAGGCCACCTTGAAACTAACATCGTCTTTGTTTATTCTATAAATATTGACATTCATTTGAGCAAGTAATACTCGAGTTCATAAACTTGTCGACACATGGATGTCAGAGCATATCTATTCGGAGAGTTGCTTGCTCCGATTTACTGTTGGAAAAAAAATTATAGTGCTTTCCGCCCCAGTAATTTAAATATTGGATTATGAAATTATAAAAATATTCGTTGCAATATATCATTTTCGTGATATGTAAAATTTTGATAGTCTTCGGGATAACTAATTTAAATACAAGCCTTGTCCTAAAACTGAAATTTGTCATCAACCCCGCTATCAAATGGAAATCGCATATTTCTAAGCTCAACCCTGTTAATAAATTAATCCAAAATGACGTTGATCATTTTAACGACATAGATTTATCCTCTGCTGGTAGTCTGCACATGCATTTATTTTCTTAGTGTTTTATTCATTTTTGTTGGTAGTTGTCTTGTCTTTTTTTTTTCTTTTTTTTTAATTTTTTTTAAATTTTTATTTATGTATTTCTTTATTTATTTTTATATTTATTTATTTATTTTTTTTTATTTTTCTTCGTTTGTTTGTTTTTGTTTTGGTTCTTATTCGGCTGTCCTTTTATTTTTTTTCCTTTTATCAGACTCGGTTGCTTTTTGCACCTTTTTATCTCGTTTATTACTTTATTTTATGTGTATTTTTCATTAAACCCGTTTTAGGCTTTTGCCTGTTGGGGGGCAACTAGGGGCTTTACCCTCCGGTCTATCCAGTGGGTTATTTCCCCCGTTGTTGCTACAATTATTATTAATCATTATTATAATAAACTGTTTTAGCTGTATACTTTTTTGATATTTGAAGTAAGTTTAATTAACGTTTACAATATTTTCATAAGACCTAAGCTGAAATATTTTTCGTTCTTTTGGTTTGTTTTCTTTAAGAAATCCAGGATTTTTAAAAGTTTTTTTTTAACTTTAAAGGAAATGGATTCTATCTTATTCTAATTTTCTATAGTTTTTTTTTTTTTTTTTTTTTATCTTCGTGCCTTTATAGGGGGATGAAATCTCCAAAACGTTCACCGTGAATTCGGTCCTATAAACATCGTTTATGATAAGCTCGGGAGAAAGTGGAGGAATTTAATACCTTAATAGGAATTTAGTGTTTATCTTTTTTCTTACGAATAAAAATTATAAGTAATTAATCATTGGCTATGAATCAATATCAAGCGAGAACACTTAATACGGAGGAAGCACAATGGTGAAAGGAATCAAGATACAGGCACTGAAAGAGGGAATTGTGAAATCCGATTCATCACGACGGCTGTTCAAATGGAAAAGAAATACATTGCAGGAAAGGGCCATACGTTGAATAAAACTACGTCAACATTTACAAAAGTAAATAAAATCAGATGTACAGATAAGGAAAACAAAATTAAAAATAGTTATAACTGCAAGGAAAGGTTATTTTTGCCGTATTTCCCCGAATAAGTGTTTCGCATGAAATACTAATTTTACAAAAATATTTTCTTAAAACATTTGCGTTATACGTACGTATTTGTGTTTAGTATGTGAAGTTTCGTCTTTATTCATTTATTTATTGTTCAGAAGTCTTCCCAGCTCCTGGTGAACCTCGACATCTAGCATTAAAAAATTGAACTAAATATATAAATATATTTTAATATTAAAGTCTTTCATTCTTTAGGCGTATGTAATAAAGCGTCCATTTCTCTCCCTTCGCTAATTGTCAATAACCTGCAAAATATATCAATTTTATCACTTTACATAAAACTAAAAAGTGATATTAAAGATTTTATCACTTTACAAAAAACTTTAATTCATCCATTTAAACAGATTAATATTAAAGATTTAAGAGAAAAAATGGCTCTATATTAAAACTTTATTTATATGTAAAACTTTAATACCCTGGATAAATAGGCGTTTAAAAGCTTCCATATAAATTTCATGCACACAAAATGCAAGTCAGCTAATATTTAAGAAGTCAAAGGTCTGTAAATACAACATCACTCTTGGATTCTTCAAGGAGCTGGGAGGAGGAGAGACGAGAGATGGTGAAAAAGGAAGGGAGAGGAGGTCGAAAAAAAAAAAAATAAAGGACTGCATTCTTTCGCATCTCCTTCTCGTGTCAGTCACAGCAGAACAGAATGTGGCGACATCTGTAAACAATAAAAAACAACCGGTCGCTATCTTGGAACAAGTTAGCGCTGAGTCGGTTGAGAACTGAAGGAATGTTCTACCTCCCCCGAGGCTTGGCGCAAGACCTTCTGCTGTTGACGGTGTGGCAACATGGAGCAACGTTGTTGGCTGCTGCCACCAAAATAAGCACGTGTAGCACCGTTTCGCGAAGGCAGAGGGCACCACTCACAATCACCAGTCTCACAATCCACAAAGTCAAAGAAACCCTTTGTGCCGAATGTCCAGGGAGACCTCTTCAAGGCACGCTTATCTATGAAAACACGTCAAATTTGAAAATGATGCGAGGAACGGGAGAGATTTCTTAGAAGAAATATTTGGGTTATATAGGAGATAAAAATGAAAAAAACACTAGAACTAAAATCAAATGCTTATTAATAACTTAACAGATTTTTAAAGAAAGGATTCTTGTTTTTTTAATTTTTTTTTATTGTGAGGATACCAGTGTTATAAAATGACACTTCTTAACTGGCTTTATCTTCTGAAAGCACTTTTTTCTCAATTAATTAAAAATTCTAAAAAAAAAAAGCACGCTTTAACTAGATTATAATGATTAAATAGGCTTCTTGCCTGATGTTTAGTTTTATATTTTAAGCGATCAGTAAATTTAGCTTTAAAAACATTTCAGATAAAAAAAACTTAATTTCAATTGAGACACTTGTATATTTCTTTTAAAATAGATGATTATGGATGAGATTGATTTCTTAGAGAATGAGCATTAATGTCTTAATTTACCAGATGATTATTACATTAATTATATTAAATTCCTATAAATGCTATTTAATAGGCCTGGGAGTTTGTGAAAGTGCTATATGGAGATAACCACTACTCCAGATAAAATAGTTATTCGTAGCCTCATTTATAAAGATAAATCATATTAAATATAACATTAGCGACTCATCTATTAATTTTATCAATGTATTTTTAAAATCTCCAGTTCGCCCTAATTAATTTTCTTGCGTTTCTTCGTTTTATTTCTTAACCGTTTCTCATTAACGTTAAAAATTTCTCTGAGGACCTTTGACCTAATTCGTACCTCATGGGCTAACGGAAGGCAGTCAAGATTGTCTCCGAGTTTGCTTTCCTTTAAGTTACGGTTTCGTTTTCAGTTTCCTGGAAATTCACGATTGCTACAGGTCAATCGAGATGCTTTAAGTCAATCAAAAATTGGAAAAAATAAGCTGAATGTGTGAAGAAATTAAATAAATAATGCAATTAATTACAATCAAATTGGGTAGGAATTTAAAATAATATTTTGAACTTTCTGAATCAATGCAGAAATTGAATCTTAAAAGAGGCGAAAGTGAAAGCGATTCTTCCAAAGTTATCAAGTTTGTTTTAAATAATGAGTCTGTAGTTTATAAAATTATAATTAATTATATTATCATTATAGGTTTCCATATATTTTCTGCTGCTATTAGTTAATTGAAATAAATGCAAGGTTCCTGTAGCAGGAACATTTGTATTTTTTTTTTATTACCTTGACGTGTTTCGATTCTTACTAAATCTTACTTGTTAGATCATCAGAGCTTTACTTGCACTGGAATGGAAGGTAATTTTGAAAATAACAATGAAGGTAAAATGATAGTAAAATGTGTACATGAAAATTTATAAAGTTGGAAATTTTGTTTGTGGTAGATCGTTGCTTTTGGAGAATTTTGATTGTAGATTTGTTTTTCATATAATATGATGTGTATGTCATGTTTAAGTTGGGAAGTCATTATTTTATTTTTGTTTACTCTGTTTAAAAATATTAAGCGTTCTGTTTTTGTCTTAAACTTATTTAAATTATTAGAAGAAATTATATCAATAAAATATATAACCGAATATTTCCAGATTTATTAACGTTTTCTTATTTACTTTTAAAATAATTATCTGTAATAACAGTTCCTCCTTCTGTCGATTATGACATTCGTGTATCCTTTATGCCATTTTATAATTTACTGAACATTATTTACGATGTTTCTGAGGCCCACGTGAAACGTTTTTTCATCTGTTTGGCTGTGAGAACTGGTTTTGTTATTGAAAAAGGAGAATTAATTTTTTAATGGAATTCATATTTAACTTCTTCTTTCGGTGATATTTTTATTTATAGATATAAAGCCACCTCTATATAAGGCAACATTGAAGAAGAGTAATTAGAATTTGCTTTCATTTATACATCACTAAGACGTATATTCACTCCATTCGTGAATTTTTAAAACTGTATATAATTATTGGTTGTTGTTTTATTATCTGTACACATCTGAAATGTTAAGACGAAATTATCATAATTATGTTTCGAAGCAATTAATAATTTTACAATTATTATTCATAAATTTCTGTAATTATTATTATTATCATTATATAATACGAAGGAATTGGCAATTATATTTCCTCTTTCCATTTTGTACGAAGGTTTGCCTCATAATTGATAAAATAAAAACAATCTGAATTTAATAAAACCTAAATAAAATTTATGTCCATAAAATAATTATGCAGTTACAATTTTATTGGGGACGGCGACATCTGTTGTTGTTCAGTTGAACTTTTTATTTTTTTATGAGATTTTTGCCTTGTCAATTACGAAACTCCGTTTTTATGATCGTAGTTCACTCCAATAACAAACGCTGGGATTAAAACCCTGGCAAAGTACAATTATTTTGATTGCTTTACCACCTCTGGTGGAGAGAAAAGGTGGAAGGAACGGGCGGAGGAACTTCATAGACATTTCGGTGGGTTAACAGCCATTCCCTTCCTTCCTCCTTTCCCTCTTTTCCCTGCCTCCCCCTTGGGCTCGGTTTATTGGACTTGACCGTTCCATTAGACCCTTTTGAGGGGGAAGGGCCGAGTGCCAACTGCCCTTGTCCACCTTGTCAAAAACTCGCGTGCAAACTTCACTCGAAGAAGGTGAAAAGGGGAAGAAAAATAGTAGAGAATAAAAAGAAGTTGTAGATAAAGATTAGAAGAAAGAGAGAGAGAGAGAAGAAGCGAAGGAGAGACAAAGATGGTTATGAGGTGGGGAGGGCCAGAGGACGGCCCTCGGTGCAACGGAGCCTCCGAGCCTCTTGTGTCGGGGTTTTCGTCCGCGTCTAATGCTGCGGCCGAATAATTTCTTCCAGCGACCATCGGACGAGGAAAAACTCACATTCTGTCTGTAGCAAAGGCAGGAAAGATGGCGAGATCTGTCCGAAACGATTTCCTGTCAATGATTTGTTTACAATGAGCTCCAAGCTGCTTTTTTTTTCTCTTTTTTTTAACATTTTTTTCCCGTTTTTTTTAAATGTCGAATTAAAAAAGAATAATCATTTCTCGTCTCTATTTCCTTGTTATTTTGATAATACCCTTCAAAACAATAGTAGAAATGAAATTTTCTTGTTGAATTTTCGATTTTAATTAAGGATATTGTAAATTAGAAAGAATGACATAAAGTATTTAGGCTACTTAGAGAGTCCATCTACTGAGGTAGAAAATGCTTTTGTTTTCGCTTCAGCTTTCATTTTATTTATTTATTTATTTTTTTCCTTTTTTTCCAACCTTATCTGGTTGTCAACAAATTTTGTCCAAATGCTGTCATATGATAAACATCCGCGAGAATAAACGGGATATTTTTTTTTGAATATAGAAACCTTATATCACTGGCGTATTTACTGTACACTACAATATCCCTTTTTTAAAAACACGTGAATAGTGTATTTATTTCTTTTTTTTCTCTCCCTCCAGTCAAGCATTAAACAGTACTCTTTGGAATTATATGCTATTCGCGAAAATTACTTTCCTTGTTTTTTTTTTACGTTAAACTTTTCTTCATACATGTAATTCTGTGTACATGCTTAACTTTTGAGATATATACAATTACTAATTCCCTATTATTAATAAAGTAATAATTATTTATTATCTTCCCCTATAGCTAATTTTCAAAAATGTTCTACAGAATTGCAAGAGGAAAGGCAGGTTGATACTCGGCAGAAAAATAATAGAGAAATGGAAAACACTAAATGGGATATTGAACATCAAAGAAAGTTATCTGTAAACACCAAAGGCTATCTTAGCTAATGGAACCTCATACAACGATGGTAGTTACTTGCAGGGCAAGTCGATCCGAACTTTGAAACGAACTTCCTTACTTAGCCAAACACCTCAAAGCGCCAATCTTCACACCCGACATAGAGAGCACCGTTGGTGGTAAGTTTCACCGAAGTGACAGATCGTGTAAAATAGGGCTAGAACCCAAGTTTGGTTGGACTGGCGATTTTATCTAGAGCTTTTCGTGTGGTAGAGTAAACTTTTGACCTGCTTCTGGGGGATCCTGTATACCCTGTGCTTCGTTAGGGATTTTGAATTCATACATTATTGATGTAGCTATATTGCTACACCGCTTTCCTCTAAGCATTTTGTGAAGGTAAAAAATTTCATGTTTTTCTTCAATCTTGCCTTTGTGATTAGAAGTTAACACATTACCTCATATTGGCGAAAAATAAAATTTATCAAATAGTAATAGGAGTAATAGAAATAAAAGTTATTAAGTAATAATAGCAATAGAGTAATATATTTAGTAAAAATATAATTTTTCCATGAAATTTTTAAGGCTTTATATTTGAGTCAATTTTTAAGAATTTTTAAAAATTTCCTTTCCCTTGTTTTTTTATATTTACCAATTTACTATAATATTTCGTTAAAACTTAATTTACGAATTGAAATACAAGCTGTCTACTTCATTATTTAATTTTTTTTATTTGGAGAAGGAACTCGTTGCGTAATCATTGAAAGCACCGTGATTTTATTGCCTTAAATAAATTACTATAACGTAAAACAGATAACGTAAAATGACAAAGCGAAATATAAGTTTAGTTATTATGTTAAAGTTTAATAGGCAAAATAAATAGAAAGAATCTTGATTTTTTATTTTTTTTTATAACTCGGAAAACCAGACCTTAAACTAACTTAGCCAGCAAAATAGAAAACGAAAAACGAAAAAATGTTTCTTGCTTCAATTAGCAGCTTCCTTCTTTTATGTTCGAAAAACCATTCTTCATTTTATGCTGTTTTTTCCCTGATGTCATTTTATTACTTTTATATTTTGAGGTTAAATTTCAAGAATTGTTATAAAATTCTCAACTAGTTCTATAATATATTAGGCCTATCATTTAATTATCTTCGGAGCTAAACTTTAGGATAATCTATTTTTAAGGGTTTTTTTTGTTTGTTTGTCTTTTTGTTTCTTAATTTTTATTAAAAATAGGAAAGAGAAAGAGCGCGAGAAAGTTGTTTCATCCAGTGATCAATTGTACGCGGAAAGCAGATGGAGAAGAATTGCATTTAGCTGTCGGTTGGTTAGTTCGTCCGTTAGTTTGTCGGTTGGTCGGTTGGTTGAGTGTTCGATCGCCACGCATCGATGACAACCCGACGATCGTTTCGTAATGAATCCATTTCTGGTTTTGGGTTCCAATCTCCGACTGTCGCTGCGCTTCCCCTCCTACACTCGACTGCAGAAACCTGTACGTTTTTAATTGAAGTATATTTCCTGATTATTCACCCATAAAGGACTCGCATAGGATGATCCCATTCCCAAGTTGCTTTTTGTTTCTGAATGTCATATAAATAATTAATCTTAAATATTGGTGATAGCCCCACGGTTTTTATGGTAAATTTGAAGTCTACAGCTTCTCTAATTACAGCAAACCTAGACAGCACTTTTAGCTTTGTATAAGTTTTCATATTATAATCGAGAGAATAATTTAGTATCAAGAACGTAAAAATAAAGCGGATTTTGTGAAATGAGGATGTCTTATAAATTACCTATTGCTTTTTGATACAAAATCATTTGCTCTAAATCTCTGTATTTTCTATGTACTTGTTTGCATTTTAGGCTTAAAGTTAAGTGAAACTTTAGGATTGATTTAGTAAGATAACAAAGAGATAAAATAAGGGTGTTTCACTTAAAGGTAATTGCGGGAACTAATATCTACCAATTACGATAGATATTGTCATAAGGTTCATACATTTATGATTATCCAATTATCAGTTGTTATCAACTATTAACTGAAACATCGTTTAACTCCTATTCTTTTTGCTGTTGTACATTCAGAAATTGTTGAAAGGCGACTTAAAATAAACATATAAAAATTATTAATTTAAAATGTAATTTGGCATTAAGAATCTTAAGGTGTAATTTAAGAATTTACCTTCTAAGCTCATCAATTAGATGAAAAATACCCCATGTTATTTATTTCATGCTACTTATAATGTCATTTAATCTATTTAGACAAATAATAGCTATTTACATCAGTTTGTAATTAATGCAAGATAGCGTTTTTCTTTGAAAAGCAAAGAAGGTTTGATAATATTCGTTTTTAACTCTACTATCGTACAAGATACAAAGATTGCACAAAATAAAGTTATAAAAGCAGTAATGATTAATGTTTTTATAAAGACTGAACAAATAATCCCAGCATGGATTCTAAATAAGAAGCTTATAAATTAAATTTTTTTTCGCGTTCAGGAAAAAAGCGCAATTAAATTCTTTTTTTTTTAAATATACGATGACTTGTAATAACCCCAAAACAAAATTATTATTACTTTTAAGAGTTGAAATAAAACGTACTTTTAAGCCGGGAGCATGATTCAAAACATAAAATTTATGAAGGGTTTCTCTAAAAAACGCTTTCTTTTTCTTTTTTTTTTTTTTCTTTCTTAAGTCAACATTCTTGAAGGCAACTCGAGTTGGTGTCCTAATTAACCATTTGCGTTGTGTCGTTTGAGGATACAAGCAAGTTTGAAATGCATGCAACGACAAACTTATTGAACTGATGTTTCTTAAGCATTAACAAACAAAAGAAAAAAAATCTTTACAGAGATAAACTTGTTGAAAAATACGCTTAGAATTAATAGTAGATGTTTTAAGATCATTAAATTCTTTTAAGAATACAGGACAATATTCCCTACCCCCTGAATATAACTCTGCTCTCCCCCTTCCCAAAAACTTATGCGTAGAACAGAAAATGAATACGAGAATGAACTATTTAGACTATTGCAGCTAATTTAAATTTGGCATGCCAGATTTTATATTTATATATATAAGTAATATCTAGGTTAAAAAAAATGAACCTTTAAAAATTCTCTCTGTTAAAAACCACTAAAAATAAATATTGAGCAATAATTTTCATTAGACACCAATGACTCATTGTAATATTCAGTTCCCTCATATTACCAAAGGAGAAAAACTAGCCTTTTGTCTACAACAGTTTATTAAACCGTATGCCCATTTCGGCTTAATAAATTGTTGTGGAAAAGAGATCGATTTTTCTCCTTTGGTAATACGATTATCCACAGTTTCTCGGTTTGATTTTTATGATTCCCGAGATTATCCATAGTTTCCCTCTTATTTTATATGATTCCCCGATTTGATATTAGATATAAAAAAATGCTAGAAAATAGATGTCGTTTATTGCGTTTTGAATTTATTAATAAATTATTTGTTTCTTTATTAAAAAAAAAACTCTTCTACCATATATTCATACTTGCATTTATATTTCTTTATGAAAACCTTAAAGTATATTATGTGAATTAAAAAAAAAATATTTAAATTTTATTTATATTTATGATGATTTTAAGAAGTGTGTAGCCATTATTCCCTAATTCCTCCGAAGTTTCTATTTTAACTTTGTTATGCATTCTTTTGAGAATTTTATTTCTAATTTATAGGTCGCAGAAAATTATCTTAAGATTTAGACAAATTTTTCCTGTCGACATTCAAAATTCGTCTAATACATTCGTAATAGTGCGTTCAAAAATATAAACTGGATCAAAATTGGAAAAAAAAAATGTAAGAGATAATTTTTCTCTGTAGTTCATCATCGTTAAAATTTTAAATCTAAGCAATCTATGAATTTGTCTGTTGGCTGTAAACAATTTTGAGCAACTTCTAATAATCACGTCATTAGATGAAATATACAGGGTGTATCAGGTTCGATGGTCATAAAGTACCTAGCGTGATCCTTTGCATGATTACAAACTTAAAGTTCCGTATGCAAAATGTTCAAAACTCAAATGTTAAGGGTCTAAACATCACGCGAAGTTTGCTGAAAACCTGTCGAAAACGTCATTTAATCTCAACAATTGCCGCTGATTTAATTGTAATCGCCCCTTTGAATTTAATGAACTGCTGGTGCGGAAAGTTCATAAATGACGTAACGACGCAATTTAAATTTTGAGTTTTCGACATTTTCGATAAGGAATTTCAAGTTTTTAATCATGCATTGGGTCACGCTAGATACTTTATGATTATCGAACCTGATACACCCTGTATAAAATGTCGTCGGTATAAATTTTAAACGTACGAAAAAACATGGAAAGTGAAAAGTATGTAATTTCCGAAGTAATGTATCATTTCATTTCAAACAAAAATATAAGAGGTGGTGGAATAAAACATAGCTGAGATCAAGTCCGCAGTGTTAGGGAGCTTATCTTTAGCTGTTCGATGGCCAAACGTGTCGCGAGAGGATAGCAGCAACATAAAAAAATCGTATCCAAATAGGATAATCCGTCCACACCTGCTGTGAACTTCGAAGAACGCCAGGGTGTCATGAAATTATGTGGAGAAGGATTCATCTGCCCTCGTGATCGAATTGACTGAGATGCTCTGCAAAAAGGCAATTCTTCTGCAGGATAACGTGCGTCTACATGTTGCTGCTTGTTCTTGTAAATTTGGATGGGAAAAGATGCATTACTAACCCCCTGTATAGACATTTCTTCATATTACTTAATGCTTTTGTCCCTGTAAATAAAAGCCTTGGAATGAAATTTCTCATCGACGAGGAAATTCAGGAAGAGACCGTAATGATTTCGCTTATAGCGGAAAGAGTGGTATAAGCAAGAATCCACCACCTAAAATAGTGAATCTCGCTTACAGTAGTAAAACAATTGAATAAGCACCTTTAATTTCTATTTAGCCTAAAACTGCTACATTTCATTAGATCACTCACTACTTCTACATATTTAGAATTTACCATTTAACGAAATCTCTGAGTTTGTATTACTTAGGAATAATTTATAAAAGCGATACATGGAAATACATTTAAAATTTTTTTACTTATCTTCCTAGATGATCTTTTTTAGGATTTTAAATCTAACATCTTTGTTTATGTCGATATTTATTTTTTACGAAAGAAAATTTATTAGATAATGATAGATTGATTTAATAAATGATACAGAGTTAATGTGTTTATGAATAATGGCTAGCATGTCACACATGAGAATTTATCAACGAAATATCGCAGTTTTTCATTCCATTATTTACTTTCAATCGGAGAAATTGAGAAGGTTCCTTTGAAACGTGTTTTCTTGTAATCAACAGGAAATCACAGTTAAACAATTTCTTTAATTTGTATTTCTCGTCTCATTTTGCTTTGAAATTTATACTTTGATGTCAATGCTCTTTAACAAAAATAACTTGTTAAATAGATTTCAATCTCCCTCGAAGGTAAGGCAATTGTTTCATTTATTTACCTGTAGTCTTGTAATAAAAAATATTATTTTATAAAAATCAAACTGTAAACTACTCTTTTCTGAACAATATTAGTATAAAACATAAACTGTTAAACGAAGTAGGAATAACGTTGAAAATAAAAAAAAATCATGCAATAAAATTTAAAATGAAAGCTAACTTCTTTCACATAGATGAACTGAACGCTGTTTGACATAATTCAATTCTTTTGACAGAAGACGTTCAGTTAACACACATAATAAAGTATGCAAATAAACCAAGGCTGTTGGTTTCAGATGATCTATTACTGTCATTGAATCTTCACATTTTCCATAATCTTCTGTTTTCTACGAATTTTGTTTAAACATGAATAGTTTGAGATAACGAGAAAGTGAATGAGCCAAAAGGTAATAATGGTATTCTATAAAAGTCAATGCATATTTTTTTTCTCTCAGACAAATTTTGCGCACATTTTCAGTGAATTATCTTTAAGCAGACGAAGAATCGGAGAATCCGCGTAAGGAATCCGCGTAGAAATTTGATGTTTTGACTGGTTGTACAGGAATATGAACCGTGGTACAACATTCAAAGAATCATATTTTAAAAATACGAATTTTTTCGAATCATATTTCGTCCGTTTTTAATGATTAATAAATCCGAGATTTCGATAAAGTGACGGAACCTAAGTGATTATTCACCCTTTTAAACTTTTAATGAATTATTTTTACAAATGCGAATATTTTATGGATTTTTAATGAATATCTTTTGGCAGACAAACTATCAGAGGAATCAGTTACGGACTGAACCAAAAATGTTGATATTCTAAAAGTTTACAGTTTCAATAAACATATAACTTACAAGTTCAGTTAGAAAGATTTTTTTTCTCTTTGGTAGACAAACCATCGGAGAAACCCAGCAATGATTGAACCTTAAATTTTAGTATTTTGATAGTTCCCTTTTTATCGCGCTGCAGTTTCTATGGCGATGGTTCCCTTGATTACAAACTATCTCAGCAAATCTTAAGGAAACGTGAATGCATTGATATGTAAAATTCTCTGTTCACTTCGTAGAACGTCGCAACTTGTGGATTGTGGGGCCGCAATTACTTGAGGCTTCTGATTTTCGTCAGGGGCCCACATTTCTCCCAACTACTGTTTCCAATTTTGTCCAGAGTTGTCCCACCACGTGGAATTTTTGCTGAGATAGAACGCAAGACCAACTAACTGTACGTAAACGTATGATAAAATACTCATAAACGCATCCATTTACTGAAAAGTTTCCTGACGGGATTTTCCAGGCATTTTTACTATGCAAGTCTTTATTCTAATGAAAAAATAGCGCAAAATACAAATTTCTGTGTTATTGGAAATGTCGAAAAACTTTTGCATAACAGAATGATTTGCCTCTTTTTTTTATTTCTCATAGCAGTCATGTGATCAGTTCGAGACTGCGAGCAGTGGCAGAAATCGTATCTTCTTACTTATGCCTGTAATTTAGCGAATATTCATGCATTTCGTCTGTGAGGTAGTTTTATTGGATTTTTTTTTTGAAGACTCCTGACAATTGGAAAGAAAATGCGGACTAATGTAGACTTACTGAAAAAAAATTAAGAAATAAAAAATAGGTCTGTCATGAATACATGGAGCTGGGTCGGTGGTCGAGAGCGTTAAGGCGTGGATCTTGTCATTCTCGAAACCAGCGAGTTGCGGGTTCGAATCCCGCTGAAGGCATGGATGTTTGTATTTGTCCCTTTATTAACAACCTTGGAAGACCAAGTAAAGCCTCAGTAGGCTGATCCTTTACTAGGTTAAATGTCAAATAGATCCTATGGTTGTTTAACAGCCTGTACACCGACAAGGTACAAGAGGAATAGAAAAAAAAAAGATGATTACGTGGAGACTAATATATTATCATTTATTACCATAAAATGTAAAGAGATTTTCCATACAAAGTTAAAAATTATCCATACTTACAGATCGTACATGGCGCCATTCGCAATCGAGAGAAATGTACATCATAGCTGCATAAAATTAATTGTTGTGCATGATGTAAAATTGTACAAAAAATGTATTAGATTAATCTATTTTATTGTTTACTACTATAAAACAGTTGCTATTAGAAATATTACACGTGTTTCTGAAGAAAATAATTACAAATAAAAGATTTTGTGTAAAATTTTGTTTAGAATAAGATATAATTTTGTGTAATCCAAATAAAAATCGATAAATAGTATGGTATACAGTTTGTCATAAAAGCATAAAATATATATAAAATGGCATATTTAATCTATATTCTAATTAGCTCATATAAATATTTCATAAATCTTTTACAAAAATTAATTTTTTAAAGGTTATATTTCACAAAAGAAGTGCGGTCTTTGCACAGTTAATAGGATGACTTGAATCGATAAACACAGATTATAGATGCATTTTCTCTTCTTTATGATTTTCTTAATAACGTTTTCTTTAGTCTAGCTTTCTTTATTGTAAAAATGCAGTATACATTTATAATATATCAAACAAATTACAATTGTATGTGTTGATCGACTCTTTATGTTAGCTGTAAGGCTTACGGTTAATAGTATACAGTCAAAAGTTGCAGACATTTGTTGGCTTACCTAAGTGGGTCGTTCCTAGACCCTCTACGTAACTCGAATTTGAAGTCGAACAACATTTACGGTAACTCAATCTACCTGAAAATATAGGATGCATAGGATATTTGAGGATATGTGATTGAGCGTCTGCAGTTATGTGTACACTAATATCTGTACTTTCATCTTTACAGAGCATCAATAGCGGACTATCAGCTAACGGAAGAAATGAAAAGACACGTCGTGACCGTTGCGCTACACGCACAGCACAGCAATGTTGAAATTGAAACCTCTTTGAAAGTCGCTAGATCGTTTGCGAACAAAGTTCGGAAGGTGTTGGAAGCCTCAGTAGGACACGTGTTGCCTGTAACTAAGCGCAAAAAGCACGCGCAATGTTCGAAGTTTATGAGAACACCACAATTTGTACAAAACATTATCGATGCGAACCCAGGAATGTGCATATAGCCGTCGCCCGAGATCTCCAGTTTCCGAGGACACAATCCGCATTTTGGTGCATGAGGACCTTCGTTATAAGTCGCATGTCCTGAAGAAAGGGCAGTTCATGTCAGCGAAAACATAATAACAACGACTCCTTCGAGCAAAGCGGTTATTAAACATTCGGAGGGACCTGGTATTCTCTGTTTGTTTGTTTGTTTTTTCGGATGAACCGGCGAAATGACAGATGGTTAGGTGCGGAACCCTCGGAGGTCACACGTGTTATGCACACCAAGTTTCCCGCAATTGTGATGGTTTTAGGGGTGATGAGTAGCGAAGGACACGTCATGCCATCCCGCTTCTTTTCACAAGGTGTTCGAGTGAAGCTGCTGGCTACATTGCGGTGATGCAAACCGTTGTGAAGCTCTGGATAGACAGCATTCGCAGTGGCAGGTCGTATGTCCGCACATGAAGCTGTGACAACCCATCTGCATGATCACATCACACAGAATTTGCCGCCACTTAACTCGCCAGATCTCAATCTCCTGGACTATTACATGGGAGGCGTTGTTGAACGGGAAGCTAATCGACATTCTCACAATATCATTGGTTACGTCAAGGCCGCCATTGGCCGGATAATGGCCGATATCCAAAAGGATCATTTAATTCGGCCATGTCAACGGTCCCGATCTCGGATTGAAGCCGTCATTGCGACTAATGGCGATTACATCGAATAAATCTGTTCTCCAATCTTTCCTACATCTGTGTACCTAATTTTGTATGAATTAAATACGTTGTTTGGCATATATGATGTTCTGTTCTACATGTACTATCTGCATCGTGTCCTCAAATATCCTAAGCACTCTGTATATTATAACCTAACTAAATGTTCAATCCCCTCAAACAGAAGATAATAAATAAACTGAGAAACTTCTTCAAGCATATCACAATAACAAATTCCGGGAGTTTTCCTTCGCTTTTCGATTTGTTATTGTGATATGCTTGAAGAAGTTTCTTCAGCTTATTTATTATCTTCTGTTTGAGTTAAATTTCATCAATTTATTTGATGGTTTATGGGTAAGGATGATTCCCGACTTTCGAGTCGGGGCCTGCTCTGTCGATTGAGCTGCTTGGCGGCTTCAATGAAGTCCATTTGGATAACTCGTTACAGCAATGCGGTTCATATCCGCGGTAGCTCAGTTGGCAAGAGCGGTCCCAGCGATAGGCATGGTCCCTGGTTCGAATCGATGATAGTTTAGGTTGTTGAAGGGAATAGCAAAGGAGTAACGTGGGTCTGTTCAAGGTGTTGGAGGAAAACTTCGGATAGGAAACTAGAGTCATAAATGACCATAAAGGTGGCAAAAAAAATACGATTTGTGGATTTTTTTATTGTATCAAGGCAAATGTTAAAACATTTAATTTTGGAACAAGTGCGTTATAAACTCACTCGATATATTTGGACTTTTATTTATTTATTTATTTATTTATTGATGAAAACTAGGAAAGAAAATTTCACAGCCTGTTCTTTCCTATTTTTCGTCAATAATTTAACATCTGAGGTAAGGCGTATGATTAAAAATCTCACAGACCCATCTTGAGTTATTTATTTAATTATTTATTTATTTATCCTCTTTAAAATTGAAGCCTTAAAGCAAGCACAAAGCCAACTATAGTCCATCCAGCCTTAGTTTGCGCGAAATGTGATGGCGTTACAATTGTTGGACTGTTACAACAAAAATTAAACAATACATAAAATTGAAATGCCCATCACATCTCGTGCAAATTAAGGCTGGTTAGACTATAGAAAGACGTGTCCTATCCACGGCCTTCTAGAAAGACAGGCCCTGACCAGGCCTGAATATGGAAAAGATAAAGCGAGAGAGAGGCAGGGCACTCAAAAGTCACCTGACCATCGGGGTCCGAGCAACAATCCATTCTTCGTCGTTTCCTTCTTGGATTTTAACAATCAGTGTTTTTTCGTTTGTTGGAAACAATGAAGGATGAACTGTTGCTCGGACCTCGATGGTCAGGTGACTTTTGAGTGCCCTGGCCTGTCTCTCGTTGGCCTCGGGTGGTGCTATTACAGAAGTAAGTTCAACGTCACAATCTTAGTGCTTCAACAATACATTATTGACGTCATGTTCAAGTCTGGTAGTTTCTAGAAGGCCGTAGCCCTCACGCGGAAAAGTCACTTGACCATAGAAATCCAAGTAACAATGTAACCATCATTGTTTCCATCTTGAATTTTAACAATCAGTATTCTTTTATTTGTTGAAAAAAATGAAGTTTTGATTGTAACCACCGAGAGAGAAGGCCTCCGCAATGAAACGTAATACATTGTTATATCATCATAGACAGGGCATTGTTATTCGTATTTCTACCAATAATAAGCCCTAAATTTGCCCTGTCTATGATGATGTAACAATGTATTACGTTTCATTGCGGAGGCCTTCTCTCTTGGTGGTTACGGTCGTGGCCTTGTATTTCTCGTTGGCTTCGAGGCAAGCGTTAATATCATCAGCCGTTGTTGATGCAACATACAAACATAGCCAGCCGATTGTTGACGCACACATGACTGGCACAAAAAGCTATTTTCTTTTTATTATCAGGAGCTTTAGCAAAAAGCTACTTATAAGAATGCAGGCTCGGTCTGTACGTTTGTCTGCCGTTTGCACGATAACTTGAAAACGGATTAACTTTTTCTAATTTTCTTTTCAGAAATATATGACCATCAAGTCTTAGCTCGGCTGTATCAACTTTGCAGGATTTTTCATGGACCCCTTCAAGTGGAATTCAAGAGCTAAAACAGTGATCGTAAAGAATACCAAGATAATGGCATGTCTTGTAACAATTGATTCCTCAAAAATGAATACACTGTTCCCATTCTTTCTTTTAAGCATTGTTGACATGAGCACGCGCACGCGACGGTCGCTTTGTCGACGCACGATTGCTCAATTACTCATAATCTATTATATAGGCTGAAATCAAAAACTGTAACTGGTGAGAAGAGTTAACGATTGGTCGGTAATAAATCCCGGTGAGAAAACTGTGACGTCATTTTAACGCGGTCGTAAAGGCAGATAGTGCTCCTGTGCCTAACCGATTAGTCTAACCGTCCTAACCGAGAAAAAGACGGTTAGTCCAGTGAGAAATTCTTCTCACCGGTAAGAGTTTTTGACGGAGTTTTTCAAGGTGTTAATAATGGACGCTTTTGAAATTTGAAAATTTAACTATCCAATCAAGAAGCGTTATTATCAAATCCAGTGTTGGGATTGGCGGATGTAAACAATTTGAAGAAAAATAATTGATTTGATTGTTAGTACCGGGTGATCCAAAGTGATTTGATTGTTAGTTACATGTTTTTTACATTGTTAACGACATTTTCAGTGTTTGCGCGTGCCTCTTGATTCTTATGAAAGCATTGAATTGTTGGAAAGCAAACACTGAAAATGTCGTTAACAAAGTAAAAAAATATATAACACACTTTTGGATCACCCGGTATAATAATTAAAATAAACATTATTGGAATGAAGAGATGATGAAGTTCATGCAGGTCTTGCAGTAAGTACATAGCGAGAAAGAAAACGCAAAATTCCGACTGGTTTCGCCAAGGAAACAAAGACAGTGGATGCTGGCTTTGTGGTAGCATGCTCACATACATTCACATTTAGAATTTTCAATATTTATACCCTATAGAGTTAGTCAAATTTTGCAAAAAAAAAAAAATTATCTTAATTTAGTTCTAAAATTTACCCTAAACAACCTGGCTTTGCTATATTCAACCAACCCGAGCGGAGCCGGGTGCCTACTCCAGTATATTAGTAATTGTATTTCTGCTTCACAGCTAAATCTCTTTCTTGGAATGTTTACAAGATTGTATTTATGGAATAGACTGCTTGTTTATCATTCTGCTTATAGCCAACAACTTCTAAAATACAAATCTGACAGAGTACTATCAATGGAAGAATTATTGTACTTTTATGTGAGGGGTTTTTATTCCAAAAAAACGACGCCATTTTCGAATATGGAAGTCAACTTTGATATGTGCAATGGAAACCCCTATTTTAAATGGTATTTTCAGATTGCACACAACGTTTGAGAAATGTTTTATTCTTGGTGTTATTTCCTGTTTTCCACACATTTTGGTGGTTTTCTGTGGAAAACAGGAAAATTTGGCAAAAAAGTGTGCACTTTAGGAGATAGAAGCAGCGAAAATGTGGTGTATTTGGATTTGGATTAAAGAAAAGGCAAGAACAGAAATTGTTCATCAATAAATGTTGTTATAATAAACGTTCAATCTTTGTTTCGTTTAAATTGGAATATTTGATGTCAGATTTGTATTTTAGAAGTTGGCTATTGGTTCACTTTAGGTGAGACACGCTGTATAAAAGCACGAAGTAAACGTACACCTTCAGTCAGATTAGACAATTTAATTCCTTTTGATATAAAATCATTTATAAACTTCTATTTAACATGACCGGAAATTTGATGGCGTCCTTTTAGCATAGTACTCATTTAGATTGTATATTAAAAAAAATTAACGCATTCGTAAAATCAAAATTTCATATATCTAAACATGTTATGATGCATATTTAAAAAGTGAGAGTTCTAACAGCCTTAAGGCGCCTATTGTTTTATTTATCCTACAGTAATATAGATGAATCTATACTGCTTCAATAGTGGTTGGTCATCTCCTTCCCCCCTCACAACGTGAAACAATGAAAACTGAATTTTTCTGTCCAAGCGTATCTAATGAGTTTATCTCGATAGGGGCCTAGTGATATGAGGTCAACAAAATTAAAATATGAAGAATTCAACAAGATCTTTTGGCCATCTTTGGCAGATGGATTTTATTTTATTTTAAATAAATCACTTGATCTTTCTTTATGGAGGAGTTTCAAATTATTATATCAAATATGATTCAATATATAGCTTTTACTTACGCATATGTCATCAAAATTTTTAAGACGTTTTCAATGCTCAATAAAGGAAAATAAAAAGTAAACGATGCATTAGGAAAGTTTTACATAATTTAAAGAAAACCTGATTCGATTTGGTTAAACACACTGTTTGCTTTTGAAGAGAAAGGGTTGGGCAGAAGAGAGGGGATAGGGATACTGAAGGGTAAATTTCATTCTTTTGCTACAATCTTGATAAAGAAAACTGAGCACAACCGAGGGATGAGCATAAATTGCTTGTGACATTTTTATATCTCGTATTACACAGAAGGTTGTTTGTTGTTGTTTTTTTCAAAGTATTTCTTAGGCGAGTAGCAAACATTTTATTAGTAAAGATCAAAATTAGTATTTTCGTTTTTCAATGCTTATGATTCTGATGATATCTATAATTTATCATAAATTTTAAGGTTACTTAATAAAAAAAATTTAACCAGCATCTTACGTAAGTGCATAAATGATTTATATACGAGTGAATATATGTGTATACGAAACAAGTGCTTGATAAATGCGAATGGGTTGTATTTTATTCCATAAACATATGCATGTGTGTTTATATACCGTTTATCTCTGTGCTCTCACAATTTTCACAAGTGTTTTCCAGTCGTTCTCTCAAGAACATATACATGGATGGCAAAATATTGAATCCATAATCCAGAAATTAAAATTAAAATCTTGTATGTTTTCCAATCTTTTCGTAGAATGTGATTTCGAAATTCCGTTAGGACCACAACAAAATTATAATTACAAAGTTTTTTTAATCGACTATTATAAAGGAAAAAGTGGATGTGAGGGGTTCGAGCCTGGCCACAGTTCGAGTCTCGTTACAGGTACTAGTATGGATGTTTGGGATGAACTTTGGTATGTGAACTGATGTTCTCCTCTCGGAAAAGGAAAAAACCCATAATAAATTGGTTAAACCTTAAACTTAAATGAGAATCTCATTAAATATTCGCGAGAACATCATGCTTAAACAAAAATTGCTATATTTTATTGGCAATATACCTAAAGAAAATAAATTTAATAGCAAATCAAAATAAATAAAGAATCCCGATTTAATGGGTAGGTTAATATTTTTTCAAACATTTCTCTAAAACAATAAAGTATTTATGTGAAAAATAGTAAGTATCATTTCTAAATATTGACGTTTATATTATTTGTTTTATTATACAAATTAGAGCAATAGCCTTTATTTATATCAAGGAGGAGGGATCTCAACACCTACCCCACGAGATTAAGTTCTCGAAAATTTAAAATTAAAATTGAATTCATCACTTGATTTTTCAGCAGACAGAAAAAAAGGAGACTGAATTCCACTCTTGTTCTCTGAATATTTGCATAATTTACGAACAGCCTCCTAGAAAACTATAGCGGGAATTAACTCTCTTTATTCGCAAGCAGTTTTTTATTTGTTCATAATTTCGCACATGCAAAGTACGTATGCTGTTTTGAAATACTCTATCTGATTGTTTAGAACTAGATGCCATTTGTTATTTGCGATCCTCAATATGAGCTTTTGCGCCTGAATAAAATTCATTGGCCTCTTTCAACACTTCACTGTTGTGTTCTTTTTGTATTGCTGATTTCTTTGTTTATTTTATAGTTATAAAACATTTTCATTTGTACAATAAAATATAATCAAGTGTTGCTTATGATGTACAAAAATTTGAAAAGTAACGCGGAAACAGAGTAAAGCCGTAAATAAGTCAACTCTGAAAATTATTTATTGTTTTTTTAACCTGTATGTTTTTGTTCCAGCAGAGATTGCGTCAAAATTTCCGTTCGATATTCCTTGGTTGTTGCTATTATTGTTGATAATTGCTTCGATAGGAAAAAATTACTTTCTTTTTGAACAGAAGGATTTTAATGGTTGTTGTTCCGTCCTGTTTGATTGTTTTTCCTTTTGAAAATATTTCAAGGGATTCCGAATATGAGAATTTAACCCCACTTGGAATTTTACTCCAACTCTTTTAAAGATGTCTTAATGAAATTCAGCATATCAAATGTTTATGTCCTGTCGAATTTAGAAGAATGTAAATCAGCTTGGTTCTTCTTTATTTTGTTATTATTAATGTTAGTCATATAAATGCTTCATTTTTTTTAATATTTCTTAGAACTGATTATGTTGCGAACTCTGGTCCCCGACAACGACGACAACCGCTGCACCTGTTACTCTTTCCTCTCTGTTGGCCCTTCCCCTTCCTCCCTCCTCCCTCTCTCTCTCTATCTCTCTCTCTCTCTCTCTCTCTTTACTATCTATCTATCTATCCTGTGTCTCTTCTGTTGAAGAGGAACGTCTGCTGGCAATGGCCACCCTCTCTTTGCAAATCCCATTCCCCGTCGGCCAGATGAAAGGGAAGGGCACACAAGGAGTCTCCCCCCTGTTGCAAAGGGAACCTGATGCCCGAAGGGTCCCCTTCCCTCTTTACTTCCCCCCTGCGGTGTCAAGGCTTCGTGGTCGGGGCCTGCACTTGGCTTCGCTAACCCTTTCCTCCCTCAGCCCCAGAAATGGAACCGTCTAGCCTTGAGACGTCATTCAAGCAGCCATTCCCTCCGCTGATTCAGAGCCAGCACTGGTGCATCACGGGAAACTCAGATCGAGTCCAAGTGAAGGGGAAAAAGTAGATTCTCTACCACCAGCACCACCACAGTCGCTTATTCGTGTTTCTCTCTTTCTCTCTTTCCTGACACCAAGAAGGAGAAACTTGAGGACGATAATAATGATCGTAATAATAACCAACGAAATTAAAAGTATAGGATAAAAATGTGTATTATCTTATTTTTATGAGGCAAAAGTGTTCGAGAAAGGGGCGTTGAGCGTTTGTAGTGGGCACCAAAAAGACAAAAGCACCACGGCGAACAAACCGTTGTTGTCTCGGTCATAATCACTTATCGATCGAGGAAAAGAACAGAAGAAGGGTTGAGCACTTAATCACATAGATCCAATTAAAATTGCTGTTAGAAATAGCCCCCATTTTTAAGTTGCACTGACATCAGCCAGCCAGCCATCACGATTTCTTTTCTTTCGAGCGAAACCTGCAACTCAACATTAGCATAGGGAGATGTTTTCCATTTCAATATTTAAAAAAAATTAAATTAAAAAAAAAGAAGCATGTCCTTCAACCGAATTATCGCTGAAAAATACCAAAGACTGGACAACAAAATAATTAATTCAGGGCTTGATGAAACGTTTAACCAATAGCAAATAGTTATACCGTATAATTAACTAGAAATGCAATTGTTATCAGCTCATAAACAAATAATACACTAAAAGAAAATAGCGAATCATTTTTTTTTAATTATCAAGTAACAAAAAAACTATTTTTTATTTATTAAAAGTTTATTAATAACCAGCTCATTGTCTTGCATTAGTATCTTAAAAGTCATAGCAAAGAGTAAAATCTCTTGTTTTGCTAAATGGTATCTAAGTTGGATTGTGAACCGGGGTCATATCCGGCAGAAGCCAAGATAAAAAAAATTCCCTGGATATTCTTAGCACTTAGGAACGAAACACTGACTGAATCCTATTTAGCATAGAGGAGTTCACGGCCGAATACAGCCGGATGAGCAAGAGAACACTGTACACAAAATGAATGAATGAGTGGATGAAATACTTTCCAGGCAGAATTGCTCACATGAGATCTCCTTTAAAGTTACATTCTGTAAGTTCTGTTTAATGCCTAACATGATGGAAAAAGATATATTTAACGTCGATATTTTAAAATTAAAGAGAATAGTCAAAATAAAATTTATTAATTAAGAAAGCAAGAAAATTAATATGAGAAAGTAAGCTTTTCAATATATTCAAGTCCAAATACTTTACAAAACCATAAAGATTCCAAGTGATAAATAAGTATAACAAGTTTGAATTTTATCCGAATAATTTCAGATAGTACATTGACCTTCTAGGTGCAATATTTAGTATTCATTAAGTCTGATACATTTATGAATATAAATGTACATTATCTAAAAAAGCTTCCTGTCCTCCAAAAATTCAATAAATCTCTTTATTTTCATGGTTGAATTTTAAAATATGTTAATTATTCTTTAGGATAACATATAAATATTTTAAAAACGAGAAAGAATATTTAAAAAAATAACAACAATACGTTATTCAAATGAGAAAAAAAATGATATACTGGCAAAATCTCCCTCCATGGCTCTTATAAAAGTTTTGATTATTTCCACAGAAACTTTACATTAGTTTTTCGCTAATATTGAGGATCTTTTTCAAAGATTGCTGAGGATATAGATTTTACCACAATGGATTTTAAAATTTAGTATTGGATTGAACGACAATTTTTTTTTTATGTTTATATCATAATTTTCATTTTGCTCATTAACATTTTGCTCCTCTCTCAATGATAGTTGCGTAACCCCCTGAGAAGGTTAAATAAGATTACTATTTTACATTAGCTATTACGAATGTGTGTATGTTCTTTTGAAATAAAGGTCCAACAGAATCGTATTAGTTCTACAATTCGTTAGTCTGTTAATTTTTTTGATTGGAAATTCGGTAGTCTTCGTAAGGAAAATATCGTGACTTTAACTATTGATTCATATAAAAATATTTTTCCATGTGATGTTAGAAGAAATTTTTAATACCATATCTTTAAAGATCGAATGTCTCGCATTATTTTTGAAGCTGAAAAATGTGCATCAATTGGAAGGAGTAACGTTAATTCGATATGGTTATTGAATATACAGTACTTCGAAAAGTTGTCATCATGCCAACAGAATTATTGTAGAGAACTAATTAATGTTAATATTATTATTTTCATTGAATTTCAACGTGAATATAAACAACATACATATTTCCTGTATTAAAAGGGGGACAAAATAAAGGACATTTAAATATTAAAAAAAGAAGAGTAGAAGGGATGGTTATTAATTTCCTTAGGCGTGTCCATTCCCCGGCTGCCTCTGGGGGCATAAATCAAGCGGCTGGTGCCGTGAGGAACTCGAAAGAGAAAAGTTGTTGCAAAGCCATCAGTCATCCGAAGCTGTTCGTTTCTTTTCCGCCTGCATTCAATTTTTATGTTGCCGAGTTGAATTCTGTCATTTTCTTCATATAGCATAGGATTAAAACAAACAATTAAAAAAAAAGCGGGTTTAATGATAAACAAAATATAGTTAAAATGAATAATATTTTTAAGTAGGCTTGCAAGAAACCGATGTTTAAAACTCAGCCAAGATAATTCACAAAATGTAAATAATATATATAAAAAATTTTATGTCGAATAATAATTTGGTTATATTCAATAACATTTTTGTTAAATAACGGGAGGTGCATAGAAAATCTGAGAAACTTGGAGATATTCAATGTTTTTCTCCTCAGATTCAGTTATTGGAGTTTTAAATATTCAGTTTTTTTATACTGATCTTTAAAAATCTTTATTCAGCTCCCAAGTACTTTTTCGCATCTAATTCTGGCAGTTGTTTCAAGATATTGATCTTCATTGAACGAATGTTGAATTAATTTTCCTTTATCTTTTAATCAACCATTCTCCATTTCATGATTAAAATATAAATACATGTATAATATATTAATAACTACAGTGTTCTTTATATCAATATATGTTCGTTTCTTAAAAGCAAAAATTATAAGTTATGAATAAAAAGTAACTAAAGATATTTACAACATATTTCATTATGTACACTTATACAATAATGTAATTACAGTGCTTAAGGGAGATTTTTTTTAATAACATCAGTTATCGTCTCTGAAATCTGCAATGAGGTACATTCTTCACTTGAGTAACAAAGTTTGATTTCAAGGCATTTTTCTAGATGAGCACCCTACCTGAAAATTTTTACATATTTTCATATTTAATTTCACGTTCTTTGATGAAAAAGTTATTCCTAAATACATTTCTTTACGCTCCCTTTCTCTATATTTTTTTAATTTGGTGAAGTACAGTATGTGTGTAGTGGCTATTTTTAGAGCGTCGGCGGCTGAGAGTTGAGCCCTTTGGTGTATTACATTTGGCAAGGAGCCTCTTGTTTCCTCTCGTTCGTTCTCTTCGTGCTTCTTTTGACATTCGCCTGTCAAACCCTTTGTTTCCTATGATTTATTCAACTTTGAGCGTGATAAATGTTTAATAGAAATCGACTTTAAAAAATTTTTCCTTCTCTTTATTTGAAAAATTTCGCCCTCTGAGAAAAATCTTAAAATATTTTCTCTTCACGGTAATGAGAATGAAATCTTGAGCATTCATTTCTCCAGAGGAAAAATGCAATATTGAAAACTTATAGTTTCAAGTGAAGTCTTTCCAAACAAGCATATGAAAAGTATTTAAGGGGGACAAATTTAGGAGCACTAGCTACATATTACTTTAATGATAAATCTTTCATGAGCCCTTGACTTTAATTTGCTAATTTCAGTTTAGGGGTAAAAATAATAACAGATATTATAATACTGAGGAAAATACACACTCCAAACTTTATAAGTTGCGAATGAACAAGAATAAAAGTTTGTTAAATCCATCAGTTTTTGCGGATGAAAGAGTTGCACAGTTGTTAAATAAAAATTTTGTTTACCAAATTTCTATTAATTTATAAGCTTATGCTTTTCTTTAAATTTCAGTTGCTTTTGCGCACATTCTTGAGCTGTCCATAAATATTTTAAAAGGAAAAGATACTAGTTAGCATCCGTACAATGAAACTCTGTTGATTCCTAATAATGATAATAAAAGTCTTTCGTTAATAAAAGTCTTTATCGCTTTTATCCTATTTATTTAATTGGTATTAACCAAATCTATAATGAAAGTCCTTAACACAATTTAGAGTGATTTTTCAATATAAAGAACAACTTCTTGACAGTTTAACACGAGTCTCAGAATAATTTCATTGAAACTTTTGAGCTTTTATGTTTTAAAATTTTCATCGAAAGATTTACAATGTATAATAATTGTGAGTTTATTCATCTACTGTACATTATATAATAATGAAAAGCAATAAAAACAAATAAAAAGGAATTAAAAGGAGAATCCATAATTATTATACATTTTATTTATTTTCATTGCTTTTCATTATTATATAATGTACGGCAGATGAATAAAGCTACAATTATTATACTTTGTTTCGAAAGATTTACAAGCTTGAAATGGTAATCAGCTCAATACCGTAACTCTTTTATGGTAAAAAAAACAACAAATTAACGCAAGGGTTTACATTGCTTATATAATTTCAAGAATTCTAGAATATAAGCAATGCTCCAATGCAAATATAACGGTAAATTTTTGAAATATTGCTACATAATCAATTTCTTTTAAAATATTATGTTTATTAATACCCTCTACAGCCAAACACAAAACTCATTGCAATGTTTAACTATCACGTTAAATGCCTTTATTTCTTAATAATAGCACGTTGTGTAATCTTTTATGTGGGTTATTAAAAGAGGGGAGGAGGAGGAGAATTTGTTTGATAGTGAATATTATAAATTTATTCATATATTCAGAAGATAGTTCACTATGCCGATAATAATTGAAATAATAATCAACAAACATTGAGCAACAATTCTGTCTTATTAATCGACGTATCCCCCTTCAATCTAGATAGTTTATTATGAGCAATTAACAAAAACAAACTCTGGTAGTATCAAATAAATATCAAATATCATTCTATTTTACGGATATGGAAATGAATGCTCAAGCATTGTGTTTTTTTAAAAGTATCATACATCTTTCTAAGATTTTCCTTATCTGCAGCTTCATCGATTTTTTTTTCCTTTTTTATAATTATTCTCTTGATCAGAAGAGAGAAAAGTTTCCTTTTGTCATGCGAGTCCTCTGAGCCAACGTGACAGTGTCACCTGCTGAAAGTGAGTCTGTCGCTTTTCCACCCACCCACCATCTGATAGCGAGTGCTGCGTCCGCATAGTTTCACGTGACTGCAATCCATCTTCAACGGTCACCTCCCAACACTTTTGCCTCCTTCCCTCCCACCCAAAACTCCTCTCCTCTCGGCCTTTAATCCCATTGCACCAAAATTCTTCAGAACATTGGTAGAACTTTGTGCGAATGTACGAAATTTAATTGAAATTTTAATTAGATGCCGAGACTATACTTTACGTAAACATTGCATATGTAACGGGGGGGGGGGAGGGGGAGAGATTAAAGCTTATACGTATACGTGCGTATAAGGAATTTGTTGGCCATGAAGATTGAATTTGTTAAATTCTTAATTATCAGGATTTATAAAGGCTAAGCTGGACATTGTTGAAATCATATAAGGAAAGCAGATTATTAAAATATCCTGAGATTTGTTATCCTGTTATGCCTTAAAAGCGATGAATGGTACATTAGGAAAGTATTTTCCCCCGAGAGTTCACTATATGAACCAGATGGTGAATGTAGATTGTCATCGGTATACTATCTGAATGAAATTAAAATAAAAACATCACCTGACAAAACCCGCGGTATATTACTTATCTTAAAGTGTATTTTACAGAAAAGAATATTTTGTGTTTCGACCTAAAGTTGCTTACAAAGACACTTTCTAAATTACTTCTTCCAAAATAATATACAAAATTCTGTATGTTGTTTAATGTCTGAAACCCCAAGAATTTTCTTAAGCTGAGGCCATTTTACGTTATTAGTTTCAAACTTTTAAATTTTAATGAACCTGTAGCTGTATTTTAACATACATTAAAACTAGTTTAAAAAGCATATTCAGAGCATCCAAGTTGTAATTTATTGTTAAACTTTTATTACTAAGAGTTAAATAATATAACAGGGTGAGCGTAAAACAGTGAAATTGTTTTAAATATTCATGCAATTTTTTATTCATCCATATAATAATGTCATCTACTGAAATAAACGAAAATTCATATTCTCATTAATATCTTGAATACGAACCCCTGTAATTTAATTAATAACCAAAATTTTATAATTTTCTTATCCCGATGTCATATAAATGTAATTTTCTATAAAGGCCTCATTTATTTTAAAAATATTGCGTTATCGTAAGATTAGAGTACGGTTTCAAATGTAAGCAAATGTATATCAATCCGTATTACAGTATTAATAATTTAATTCAAACAAACTACTCTACAGGATATCGATTCCACATTAAAATTATATGCTGGAAGTTCATTTACCAAAATATGAAGTGAGTGTTTATTACAATAGAAAGAAGAAAAAAAAGCGACCATTAACACTCAAATTAGTTTTCCTAATACCATTTTCTATGATTTTTCTTCATGTCTGAGGCCTGGTTCTTAACGTCGTGATTTTATTTTCCCCTCTCGTTAAATTGAAAAAATTACATTATTCGCATAAAGAAAAATAAACCAATGAGGATTTCGTGCGAAATTTGCATTGGTGGATAAATTAACATGTTTTCTCCAGTGACGCCATTGCACGTGATCGTGTGATCTCGTGTCCCACATACGTCTGTTCTTATCTGATGCCCAGAGATTTATTTTGTACTGTACGACGAAGGTCACGTGACACTGGAGGTAGCACTCTTTTTTTTTTTGTTTATAATTGAGAGGCACGATTTCCGTTTTACGCGACACTCTCCATTTCAAACAATAAATTTTTTTTACCTAGATTATAATAACAATAATTAAGAACCAGAAAAATAAAAGCAACGGTGGCCGTATGAAAGACATTAGGGAATTAAAATTCGTCACTTTATTGCAACGTGAAATAACCAAGGAAGAGGAGGTGGAGCTGGAGATTGATGGAGGTTTGAGTCCGGCAACGTGAAACGATGCGTTTACAGTTTGTCTGTTGTTTTTTATTTCTTTTCCCTACTCTCTCGTTCCATTGTGCGAGTGTCCTGCATTGCACATCCGTCATCGAATGGATTTATTTGAGGAAATCTGTCCCCATACAAACAAAAGCCTTGGAGTTTAATGAGGTTTCTCTCTAATTTAACAATGCCTTCACCTATTTCGATAGTGTTAATTCTCAGCAGCTTAAAATTAACAACGAATCGTGTTTTTTAAATTTCACCTTGGACAATGGAAGTCAGTAGATAAGAATAACAGGAATGAGCTAACAATTACTTCAATTACTTCGACCACAGTCTTCATAAAAGTTAAAAAAAAAAAAAAGAAAGAAAGAAAAAAAATCATATTGTATATATTGAGTTCTTACAATTCCATTCAGTAAGATTATCCAACACATGTATTAAAAAATGAATGACATTTAGTTTTGCTTTTTTCCTTTCCTAATTTTTTTCCTCGTATAAATATATAGAAATAGCTGATTTTCCTCATTCTGGATACCTCAGTCTTCGAATCTCTTCGAGGATGAGTGCATAGGGATAAAACTCTCTTTGATTGATACAGCGAACATTCATATACAAAAGCGAAAACATAAAAATTTTCAAAACTGAATTTTTAGGTTGGTTATTAATGGCCCAAGTTCATAACAGTCCAAATCGCTGCAATTCTTTCCTTATCATGTGAAGTGTCTTTTATTTGTTGTATTTGCGATGAAGTTCATAAACTTAGTTAAATGATCTTTTTAAAGTTTACTACTAATGATCACTTTGGAGTTTACCTCAATACAAGTTATCAAAACTTTTGTATTATTATGAGGGTAATTTGAATCAGGATAATGTAACAAGTATTCATTTTTATAAAAAATAAATTTTTGAATTTTTGAAAATTTTCGACTGATTAAAATGGTGCCTAACTTAGTAAGTGCTTTCAAGAAGTCCACTAATGATTCAAACCCAAAAATTTACCAAGTTCAAACCCAAATTTACCTTATTTAATATAAAGTTAATTGTCCACAGTACTTCAGCAGATAGTGAAGAAGGGATGGTGATCATGAAAATAAATTTTTAATCATATTGGTAAATCATAAAATAATTTCAACTCATAGATAAAAGTATGAATTGGAGAATTGCTCATATAATACTTACTTGTTTATTTATCGACTCATCGACTCTAGTGAGTGATGGTCATTAAAACATTATTTTTTTTATGAACTTTACACAGTTTTCATTATAGTTATTAAAGTAATGAATTACATGTATATAAATAAAAAAATCGAATTTTCAAGGTTAATTCTTTGTAATTGCTAAAATATTAAGAAGGAAACAACATGTATTATTTTGAGATCTAACAAGAATAAAGAGAAAACGAAATAAAGATAATTTTATATTATATGAATATCATTTTAATAAGTATATGAAATTATTTTAATGAGTCTTGTAAAAAAGTTCAGTAATATTCTGTTAACTATAGTGTTCTATTTAAGAATATTCTATTAAGAATATTTATATTTTGTAGGTGGTAATTAATGATAATTCATATCTCGGCATAGCAGAAAAGAACAATTGTGAATATACTCAGTTATGAACCAACATTTTAATAATAATGGTTAGGACTTGAACTTATTAGCCTTTTACCAGTTTTATGAACTGTGAATCTAGTAAGGGACTTGCTGCTAGTATAATAATAATGCTTAGTAAAATAAATAAATAAATAAAAATAAAAATCATGAAATTATTTCCATGGTCCCTACAAAGAAAAATCTTCGATGAATTTTATTGCTCTGCGTTAGAGATGAAAGAACCAGATTCGATGATGAGGTACATAATCTAATAGGGGAAAAAAGTTGTTATTTTTTCTTAATGATAATGAATTTAACAGAAAGAAAAATTTAATCAACAAAATCGAAGATAAAAGATAATTGTACGTAAACATCCGCCCCCCCCCCCCCGAATCCTTACAAACGTTCAAGTCATTCGTTTAAATAAAATATTTAACAACTTTTCTGTGAAGTTTATATAACTGTATATCATTTCTTCTCCTACAAAGGATCTATTTCCATTAGGATATCTTTTCTTACAAAAAAACAAAAAAACTTAGAGTATGATTAAAATTTTCGGGGAGTGGGGAGGTGAAAAGAGCAGGTGGCACCGTTGACTGACGCCGACCCGGGAAAGCGAGGCCTCCTTGCCGCACGCAGCTGCAGCTGCTTCGGCCTTCCCTCACTCCGCTCCCGGGCATCGCTCTTCCCCGCTTGCTCTTCTGCCACCGCCGCTGCCGTCACTTCCCATTCTCCCCGATGAAAACAACTGGCTGCCACTCATTCTTCTTACTTATATAGGAGTATGAACCGATTCAAAAGAACTAAGAATTATAACCCAACTATTCGTAATTTGCACGAGATCCTGATACTTTTAAAAAATTTTGTGATCCCAAAACAACTTTTGAATTTTTTTTCCTCTTAGCAGTTTCATTTCAGTTGTTGGAGAGAACACAATATAGTCTCATATAGTGCAAAATTAAATATTTCATCCGCCCTATGATATATTACACTTGTGAAATTAATCCCATTCTCTTTCGTCTTATTATTTTTTTTTTTATTTTGTCTTTTGGAAACGATCCAAAAAAAGATAAGGTATCTGTGTTATCGCTAGTGCAATGTGGAAGGCTAAAAAACACAAATGAAAATTTCGTCTCATAGACTATAATTTTCTCCAGTATTCACATCATACTCAAATAATTATTAGGATTAACATTTGGTGAATATAATTATTTATTTAATTTTTTTACTCTTTAACAATGACTCCATTATTTTTTTATTTGTTTCAGATTTCGAAAGTAGAATAAGAATGAAGCAAAAAATAAAAAAAAATAAAGGGGCGACTGAAATATTGGAAACGTCCAAATTAAAAGCTAGTTTTAGTAACTCATGTTATATACACAATAGAAAACTATTTTATAATACACAGCCATATGTTTTCGCATTTGTTCTACATATTTTCATTGATTTGGTTATTCAGCTTTTGAGTTTCATTTCATGTTTAAAATTAAAACTTTAAATGATTATGATGTTAAAAAGTTTTCATTTTGATACTGAAATCTTATTTTAGGATACTAAATTTTATGACCAAAATGCATGACTTTTTACCAATTGTTATTTCATTCTCTTTCTAACTACAGTTTATTGGTAGTAACAAACAAATAAGAAGGGAAAAAATGAAATGACAATAGTAAAGAATTAAGCATCAAACAAATGTGACAAAAGAAAAAAGTTTAGTGTATTGTCCAGCCTTAAAAATAAATTTAAACTTTAGTATTTCTTTTAAGGTAGCATGAAATATTTGTACACCCACTGCTTTTCCCCTTAAACAAAAACTTTTTATGATCTTTTAATTGTTATTTACCAATTGTTATCTAAAAAATAAATCATATGCTACAAAATGGCTTGTTTGCTTATAAAAATACGAAATTATTTCCCAAATAACGAGTAAGTCAGATCTAAAATTCATTTCCTCAACTCAAAAGAGCTCAGAAGTTTAATTCCAAAAGTAAAAATAAAAAAAAGAAAGAAAGAAAATTTTATTCTTAATGGTAATAAAATGAAAAAGAAATAAAAGTCGAATAATGATGATGATAACAAAGGAGTGTCACAAACAATAAAACACGACACGAGCCAGAATAAAACATGACAACATTGATTTTATATCCTTTCTATACAACGTTATAATTTATATGTACAAAACATGGCGCGGACGTTCTGTTGTAAGTCCTGTGTATTGATCCCGCTCATTGTGTCACCATGGCAACCGGCGACTCTACGCCCACGAATATTGAACGATGCTCGCCGTCCTCCCTCCCTTGACCTCCACAATGGGCGAGTCTTCGTGGAGAGTTGGTTAGTGAACGAGCGACGAGGGGGATGGACACTGAGTGGGTGGGGGTGGGTGAGTTGAGCGAGTGGGTGGCATTAGCGAGGAGGAGGAGGAGGAGGAGATGCTCATTGTCAGAAAACTAAAATCTTCCACTTTCATCCTCCCGAGAAGATGCTGCTGCTGCTGCCGCCGCCATCCGAGAGAGAAAGAGAGAGAGGAGAGACTATTAACAGATCCTACACTGGGATTAAAAACCACGTAATGGGGAAACTATATATTTTCTCATTATTCGTATTACTATAAATTCTTATACGAATATAACGTATTTTGACTTTAAATATTTTTTCAAAACTGAGGTTAAAAAAATTGGGTTGGAATAAAATTCACTGGTAAATTTTAATCAATAAAACTCTCTTGAGCGTGCCTACTCTTCCTTGATTAATTTAATTAGAAAATTCTTTATTAAAATTTACGGATTAAAAAAATTAATTTTCCGAGCGTTGTCTGTCTTAAAAAATCAAAAACGAATAAAGCTGAGAATCTAAAGTTTACTTGTACCACATAAGTTGATGAAGTAAACAAACTTTTTTGATAAAACTTTTTAGAAATTGATTAGTTTAACTGATAGTAGCTTTTTTTTTTAATTACTTGCAAATTAAGTATAGTGACAGAATGCATCTGTTAATAAGGACTATATTCTATGAAATTTGTGATATCCAGAATTTATATGTCAAAATAATTTTAACGCACATCTTAATGCTTAAGATAAAGACTTCAATTAGTAGATTATTTTAAATGATGGACTGATAAGTAATATTTAATATAAAGTCATTTATTCGCCATGTTTCGATCAGTGGCCATCATCAAGATTATTTATATGTCGAATAAATAACTTCATATTAAGTATTACTTATAAGTCTATCATTTAATATAATTTATAAATTAGCATTACAAGACCCACAGCTTTATTAATTCAATTAGATAGTCTATATTTAGAATTTTTAACGTTAAAAATATACCATGTTATTATTATTATTATTATTATTATTATTATTATTATTATTATTATTATTATTATTATTATTATTTCTTTTCCAATCTTCTTAGTTATTTGAAACTTATTTTTTTATAGATTAATTTTTCTGTCTTTGGAGTACTTAAGTATAAGAGGAGTATACAAGTATATTGATATCACTGTATATTCTGCTCATATAATATTTGGTGACATCCTTAAAAACATTAAAAATTACAATCTCCAATAGTAAGACGAAATTTAAATATTTAATATTAAATTGAAACAAACAAGGAATTTAATTTGAAAATTCAACTAATGCTGCATTATTTAAAAGGAAACTTCATCGTTTAAGTTAACCACGCATTATCTACCTCTCTCTCTTTCTCTGTCTCTCTCTCTCTCTCTCGTTAGGCTTGTCATCTTTGCATTCCAAGAAATTGAAAAACAAACGAATGCTCTGCTGATTACATGAATACAAAAAAGAACGTTTTCTGTATGCAAAAAGGAAAATAGGAAAGCGGTTTATAAATCAACAACATTAAACAACAACGTTTAAATGGATTAAACATAAAAGTGAAAAAACTTAAACAAAAAACACAACTTGACATTTACTTATTACAAAGTTTTATAGAGGAAACACTATTAAGAACAATCGTTTCTGAACACTGACCTTTGAGGTGTTGTTATTAGAGTAGACGTAGGTTTTACCTGCTACCACTTTTATGGGACTTTTTTGCCACTAACCTCTTCCCCCTTCCCTTTCCCCAACTTTTTTTCCCCCTTGGGATCATGGGTTAGGCAGTGCGTTGTTGCCATGGTGACAGGGTCGCTTACTTCCGGTTGTCATTCTTCTCTCGGGCCTATTGTTACATGCTGGGCTGGGAGGAACCTGCTGCCCCTCCCTACGAGGACAAGTGGCCCCAACGGCTCTAGAAAAACAGACACTCCACATACTCTCACATGCACAAAAATTCCACTTACAACTTGCTGCTATACACTGGCGTCGTTTTCTCTCTCGTTTTCGGAGATCATGTTCAAGATAATAAAATTAAAAAAAAAGTTCATCGCTGTATATGTCGTTCACTCTTCAGCACTACAAAACATACACTGCATTTCGCTACGAGGTGTAACGAAACGTTCGTATTGAGCATAAAAATAGCACTTTTCTTTTGTAATTATTTTTTAGGCATTCGACTTTAAAGTTCGTACTTTTCGGTCCAGTTTGAGTCTACCGTAGGGGGGCGTGAGGAGAGCGGGGGCGGTTGAAGGAGGCGCCAGCGCACGAGGTCGCCAGCGGTACTCGCCATCACCTTTTATGCCACAGTCCTAGGTTGAGGACACTGAGTTGGGGTAATTGCATGATTTTTTCTAGTCCTACGGTGGTTATTTTCGTACACCCATAGAGGTCTATGCAGCGAAGATTTGTCAGATGATCAGCGATCGTGTGGAGACCACGGTCGGTGATACGACTGCACTGGCCGATGTTGAGCGTGTCGAGCTCGGGGAGAGCACGGGCGACGCGGCTGAGGCCGTCGTCGCTGATCTGACACGCACTCAACGAGAGACTGCGTAGGTTGAAGAGACCCTGCGAGATGTGGACGAGGGCCTGGTCGCCAATTTTGTCGCAAAAACTGACGTCGAGCGACATGATGCGCGATCCTCCCTCGGCGAGGAAGGCCATACCTAAGTCGCTGATGTTGTCACAACTGCGGAGGTTGAGTTCACGCAGAGTGGCCATCTTGGCCAGGTGTTTGAGGCCACTGTCCGTCACGCTGGCACAAAAGCTCAGGTTGATGCTCTTGAGGTTGGCCAAACCCATGCTCACGTTGCGTAGAGCGTCGTCCGTCAACTTCTGACAATCCTGGAGACCCAGGTGTTCGAGCTGCTTGGTGCCGTCGGGGGCCTCGCTGTTGAGGCCAGCCAGGTGACCGATGCCCGTGTCCGATATGTGACGGCAGCTGCGTAAATTGAGCGATCGTAAACGTTTTAGGCCCCAAGCGACGA
Organism: Rhysida immarginata; assembly: GCA_023313115.1. Taxonomy (NCBI): domain Eukaryota; kingdom Metazoa; phylum Arthropoda; class Chilopoda; order Scolopendromorpha; family Scolopendridae; genus Rhysida; species Rhysida immarginata. The sequence continues at coordinate 4,367,473 of JAHWFO010042181.1, read as the reverse complement.
GCAATAGTCCTGTGTTGGTGATGTTGCCACAACCGCCCAGCTCGAGCACCTCAAGGTTATGGAGAAGCTGAGCTATGCGGCCGAGGCTGTGATCCGTGATCTGCTTGCAGAGGCTTAGGTTGAGCACGGTGAGCGAGGGCATCTCGTGAAGAAACGCATGAGAGAGGCCGAGGTCCGTAACGTTGTAGCAACCACTCAGACTGAGACTTTCGAGATCGGCGATGCCTTGAATCACGTCGCGGAGACTGCGCCGGAGACTGAGCACCTGTACGCGGCGGATTCCGCGCCGCACCAGACTGGGAAACAAAGACGGGTTGGCCCGACGCAAGTGCAACTTGGCTTCCACGCCTCGCCACACGGATCGATGGTAGGCAGCATCTCGCCATGCGGCACAAACTTGAGCGGCTCGTCCTTTGTCTCGAACATCCAAATAACTGAATATGAGCGCTAAAATTTCCGGGTAGAGGCACGAAATATGCGCAGTGCTCGGTTGGAGCCCTCCTCGGCTTGCCTCCATCTTGGGCTCTAATCGCCAGCATTACTCAGAGATCCCATCACATGACTTTGCGAGGGATGACGGGAGTGTGATGAGTGCACTCGCTTCCTTCCCATTGGTCCGTGCGCAATGCATCTTGGTTCCCGCTAGATTTCAAGTGGTGACCTTAATTTTTGGGGAATGGAAGCGATTGAATGAGTGCCGCGCACTATTTCCCGGGGAGATGGATCGTTGGAAGTAAAAAGAGAAAACGTACAAGACGGAGGAGAATCACTCGGTGGCCGTGCCGTCTGCGACAGCTTTTTATCTGCTCAAATATACACAAAGCCTATTTCTCACTTTCTTAACTAGCGGAACAGGAATCATTTCCTTCTGCCTTCATTTTATCTGATTTTTTTTTTGAGAGGCGGGGAGGGGAGTCTTCCAGATTTTAACAGATGAAAATTATACCCCTCACCTTCCTTCGTTAGCATTATTTCTTTAAACATGCCCTTGCTTGTTAATGAACATTTCTGAAAAGTCAACTGAAAATACTAATTATATTGGCGTTATGCCTTTGTTAATTTTATTAATAAAAATTAATTAAAATTTATTACCTTTATGAATGTAACATGTAAATGATTAAAACTGCATAGCAAACAATTACAAAAATTGTACCTTTATTGTACTCGCCGGCTTTAGATCAACTATAAAACAAATTTTCGAGGCGCCTTTTCTTAATTGCCGTTTTTCAACTAGCCATAACTGTAAAAGAATTAAAAAGTGAGAGCGCAGAATGGATGAAACCTAGAACACTTTGCGATAGAAATAACACAGGAATTCGTCTGCATTCATAATGACGCTGGCTGATGAAAGCTAAGAACCAATCTTCTTGTTTAAAAAAAAAAAAATCAGGTTTAAAAATGCTTGTAAGTTATGTTTTGCTTACAGAAGGAAATATGCTCTCAGTATTTCAGATTTCAATCATAAAAGTTTATATTATATGAAGATGATAGCATTTCTGAGCTTCTTTAGGCAAACTCACGAATAATTTAAAAAAAACAACTTACATCTACAAATTTTTTTTAACCCGCTCTCGGTGCTCTTTTCATCTTATCGGTGATAACACGCAATTTCTTTTTATATTTTAATTTTTATAAAAGTGAAATTTCTTGATTTCCAATATTGCAGATTTTTTTTCTTTAGCAAACAGTTATTTTAGAAATGCTGCGGAATTTATCACGTAAACCAAGGGTAATTTCGTCTAATCATTCTTCCGAATCGGCGTAATTATTGGTTGTAATGGCGTTCTTCTTTTAACTCTGAATATAGTCATATTTCGGAAAACTGTAGCTCTCCTATGCAATTTACTCGTCAGCATAAATAATAACGGGAAGAATATTTTGTAGTTGCAAAACAATGGAGACGACATCGTCTGAATGAACTAGAAATTATTCTCAGCATTAACTGCGAAAATTTCATAGGAAAATCTAAATATTAAAGATAAAAAAAAAACACTGATATTTTCATTTATTCCACACAGATCGTTTGATCAAATATTCCATCGAAAACCCTTCATCGAGCATTTCTAATTTATTCTCTATATGAATAGTAAATCATAAATGGATTTCAAAGTTAACAACTTAGTGACGAAATGATTCTGGATGCTGGAGAGAAGTTAACCAAATGATTTACTTCTATAGAAGCAGTTCTTTATGGATGTTGCTGTATATGTCAATAATTCAGTTTATCCATTGATTTTTACTACATATGATTTTATTCTGGAACGAATACAAAAATTAATTTTTTTTATTTCTTCTGTGTGATGAAACTGCTGTTATATAGTTTACATATAAAAAAAAAAAAAGAAAGAAATTAAAAAAAATTCTTTCTTTGATTTGATTTTCAATATCAAAATGTTTCTGAACTCATGAGAAATCAAATTGCAATATAATAGTAAATAAACATTGTTTTATATTCCCTTTACATCCCCTTTTTCATATTTACATATAAAAATTGCTTCCCATTTTCTTAATGTGCATATCATATCTATGCGGGAATTTTTACAAGGGAATAGGATGAATGATAGCTTTCAATTACATATATAATGTTGCTGAATACTCAGCATGTTTAATATAATATTTATTATATAAAGTTTTATATACCAGAATTTAAAAAATTCACTGCTCCATTTGATTTAGCCGACGTGGTTGCTGTGCCTCTAACTATAGATTTGAATGAGATGACTACAAATGATTTCTTCAATAAAATGAATAAACTGAAAAGAAATGGTTTTTTTTTTCTTTTGTGATAATAAGAAAGAAACGAAATATTTAGAAATTTATTTTCATTTTAAAATATGCATGATAATGAAGACGATCCTCCTATTTGGAAATTGAAAAGCAGATTAAATTATATTATTTTTATTTTCATTTATTTATTTTTTTCTAAAACCGTAATAGATAATTTGCTTATTTTTCCATAGTCCTATTTTTAACAAATTTTTAATATAATGAAATTAATTTCCTTTATTGTCAATAAAGAATAAATAATTTATCTGCTATTTTAGAATAAGCTATTTCTTATTAATCTGATAAACTATCATTCATTAATAACAGTGAATTATTATTATTTATTCCATTAACGCTTTATATGTTTTATATAATACATTTACAGCTGTTTACACAACACTTTTAAATGTTTCTATATCAAATGCAAATCGTAATTAATGTAAAATATATATATTGTCAAAAAATATAGTTCATTCTTTTACAATTTTACCGAATATAAAAAAAAGTGTTCGAAAAATATGCAATATGCAATATTTTCTAGCCTTCTTTGAGACTAAAAAAAAAATTAAACTGAATTGAATTATTATTTCATATATGAGTGAAATGTCAAAAATTAATTTTTTTTGGTGTAACGTCTAATAAGAAGTGGAAATAAATTAATTGTAAATTATAAAATTGAAATTAAATTTTCTAAACTTTAAATGTAAATTAAATCTTTTTTCTTAGAAAAAAAGTATTAAGAAAGAAATTTTTATACTCTCATCGAACCATAAACTTCTGAGAAATTCTTTTTTTCCACGCTTTAAATTAACTCAGCAAAAATTTATCTACTTATCTCTATGGTACAGATCTTGCCATTAACATTAAACCAACTTTCCGACAAACTAGAGAGCTGAAACATATTCAATACCGATGACATTGTAAGTTAACGGAAACATTTTTCAAATTCAAATTTTAAAAATTCATTAAAATTAATAAATTTATTAATCGTGTTTTATAGGCATGTGGGGTGTGTTGTAAGGGTTGACGAGTGGATGCCTAATATACTAAAGAAATATTAAATCAATATTAAAATTAGTATTAGTAATATAATAAATCAAATATAAAAATTTTTACTACAAGAGATATTACAAAACTTGTTGAAAGTGTGGTTTGAAAAAATCCATTTTTTCCTAAATATTATTTAAAAATATTTTCTTCACTATTTCTAAACTCAGTCTGTTCTATTAAAATATATATTTTTTTACTTATTTTACTTCTTTGAGCCATAAAAATATATTAAAAAAAAATTCTTTTACTCTAAAATTTAAAATTTCTAAGCCTTTTATTGTTAATTGTAAAGGAGCTATAACGAATTATTTTTCTTTTAAAATGCAGCTGGGTGCAGGGAGGCAAATAACACATTTAAATTATCATATTATTACTGCCGAATTACTTTTGAAATGATTAAGATGCGATAGTAATCGAAATTTTAGATGATTTCGTGGTTGATATAATCTATTTGCTAGTAATTTTACTGAAAAAACTTGCCAAAAGCGGAAAGGTATAGACAAATTGAGATTTTTTGGTAGCCATATGGTCATATAAGATTAGATAAAAAAATATAACAGACTGAACGAAGCACAATCGATTCTCTCCTTACTGCGATAGAACTATGATAATGGTTATTGTCAAGGAGATAGATTTTTGTAAATATCTCTGATTAACTTCTTTCGTAAAAAAAAAAAAAAAATCACTTTTATTAATGCATCTAGGAAGTTTTATAATAGCCTTTCAAACACATGCCAACTTGTGTCATTCTTCTGAAAATGCATTGTGATCAGGTAACATTAGAGAAGATGGCCCAGGTAATTTGAGAATTTAGGGACTTCCTGGGCTCGAGACAATTGATCGAATTTTATCGATAACTTTGTGTATCAAAACTTTCTAGAGGGGTTTCTAGAAATTTTGGCGTCGACTACAAAGGTCATTTTGCGCCTTTTACACAAGTTATAACAGTACGCAGCCCGGGACAAACACAAACATCCTTGCCCACGGCGGGATTCGAACCCGCGGCCAGGCGGACTCGAGAACTAGAAAACCTATACCTTAGCCCTCTCGGCCACCTGGCCGGCGTATCAAAACTTTATTACACCCAGACTAGCATATATAATTTTAAAGTGATTGTATTATTAATATTATTAACGCATCTGTTCTCTCATACATAAGCCCCTTCATTCATGCTTCATCAGGCTTTCCTCTAAAATCTTACTTAAACAGGTCATAGAAACGTTTCTATATCTCATAAAACTAGATTTTCTTTAACCTACCAGATTTTTTTTTATGTTAGAAAGATGACTTTTCGGCATAAATATTTTAAAATAAATCTAGCATCTGTCTTTTCCTAGTTTCACTTTCAACAGCAATTAATCTCCATTAATTGTAGGTTCTCGTGATCCTTGAAGGAACTTACCCAGATTGCTCCGAGCTAGTTCAAGCACAGCCTAGGGCAGGTCAGGTCCAAAGCAACAGAAGTTGCTAACCGGTAGTTATCTTACACCTCAAAAGGTGTTTTCAAGAAAAAATACTCTAGGATAACACACTCAAGATAATCTTCCAGGGAGGTGTAAGAAGTACCTCTAGAGGATCAAATTCGAAAACGTTAACTCTCTTCCCCTTCACATTTATTGTATCTAGCTTCTTAAGAAATAAACAGCTTTCTTAAGAGTTTTTTTCCACTGCAGAATTTATAATTTTTATTGAAAATCATTATAGAAAGAAGAGTCTGCATAAGTAAAGTTTTCTTATGAGTGCATCTTTGATTTTGTGGATTATAGAAATATTTCAGAGTGTATTAATAAAAATTCACCGAAACTGAATAAAATTATAGAATAGAAAAGGAATAATATATTTATTAGCATAAGGATGCGCATTTTGAATAAGAATGTCGTTTTCATTAGCATAATACCTATTATGCTGATGAAGACGACATTGTCGTTCGAAATACGCATCCTTATATAAGTAAATATTTATTGTGGAAAAGTATTTCATCTCTTCTTTTCTATAGTTTCAGAGTGCTTAACGAATACTTTAGTCTAAGAAAGATTTCGAAACGTTTGCTATTATTTTAAAAACACTTATTTATCATTGTTTTTTTTTAATTTTTGATAAGTGATACAAATAAACTAGTTTCTCTTATTATACGAAAAATCACCAGATAATTTATAATATTTGAGTAATGCCTATATCCTAGACGAATGATTTGAAGTATATTAAGACTATATTTGATATATTGAGAATGTCCACAAATTGCTTAACCTTTCTGTTATGAAAATAGGATTTTTTATAATATTTAAAATACATAGCAGAAAAAAAAGTCGACTTCCCCTCATCTAGAACTGCATTTCCTAAGCTTCATAATCCCGCCATACACTTCAGTACCCGTCCTAAATTTCACGGCATTGGCATTTGACATACAATAATATGTCGAATGCGGGAATGTGTGTCCAATCTATATAATGCGCGTTTTATATACACACATAATTAAATTGATTCTAAAATTTCTCATTGTGTATCTCGATCCGTTCGACCAATCCTCTATTAGTGACTGTCCTCCTTGTCGAACGGATTTTAGATGTGGGAGGAGAGGGAGAGAGGGAAGGTTGTCGAGGGGAGGGCAAGTGGTGCGGAGGTGACGCCCAGCAGTGGCCGAAGAGTTCGCAGTGGACAGTGGGGTTGAAACGATGACCTCGGCGGAGGGGGATGCTCTAGTAGATAACCGGGATAAGGATAAGGGTCGGGTTAGTACAGGGTGGGAAAGCTCTGATATATAATAACACGATAAAAGAAACTACACTTTTAATTAATAGACAAATTATTTATCGTAAGAGAGTTGTTATGTAGGTCCTTTGGATGTATTTAAGAACGAAATTATTTATAGTGTGTAATAGCCAACCCAATTTTTGCTTTAAACAATGATAGAGTTGATATGTTGAACCCAATATAATGCAGAATTAATAATTATATCATTAAATGTTATTTTAATAACAATGAAATTCAAAAAATAAAAACAACATTTAGCTACTTACTATAGTCGCAATAAACAAAAAACACACGAATTTAATTGTTCTAACTTATCAAGTTAATTCTTGGATTGTTTGCTTATTCAGTGCGATTCAAAGAGTTTAAAAACACTTTTCTTCAAAACACAATCTAAAATAAGGTAAAAACCCTAAACATGATTAACAATTTTGATATAAAATTCACGAAAATAAAGCAATTACAATTGAAACCAACTCCATAGCTTTTGCTTTATTCTAACAAGTAAGATTCTAACAATTTAGTACAAATTTAAGCATAATACAGTTACCTAGAGATTTTCAGATATTTATTATCTAAGGAAATTAAATTTTATTGAGAGTATTAATATTTTATTTTCTATTATAATGGAAATCACAGCTAAGCAAATAGGTGTGGCCAGTTCTTGGCCGCCAGGAAGGACCGGACTTTTACCAGAGCCAAGATCAGAGTGTGAGAAAATATTATTTTTACTTACATTGTTAGATTACTATGATTTTGTTTAATACCGAGGAAATATTTAATCTCTACAATAAAAAATAAGTGACACAAATTAAAAAGATACGTGAAGTGAAAATCCAAAACTTGGATTGAAAGCTTGTAAAATGTTCGAATCATTTGGATAAGAATGTTCAACGCAAGCTTAAAAATGCAAACTAGATAAACACATTCTATCAAAAAGAAAAAAAATTAAAAACATCTGTCTTATAGATTTGGGCGCTATTAAAGGACTGCTTTATTGACATTATGACTTACCATACTTGAAGGACGTCGTATAGATAAATTCATACCGTTTACACAAAGACCAAAGTAAAGTCTTTTAGTGAATTTTTTGTGATTAATTAAATTTAATATGTGTTTTATAATAAAAAAAAATCATATTAGAGCGATAAATAAATATGTTTTACATGCTTTATTAAATCCTTTCTCAATCCCCCCTCCCCTTAATTCTTTGATTTAAATCTTTGAATTTCAATTTAGAACATTTTTGGAAAATTCTTATGGTTTAAAAAGAAATTCCTGTATTTGAAATTTATTTTTTCTAAAATGAAATCTTTAAAAGGCCGTCCTTAAGTAATTATAATTCATGACATTAATAACGATTTACATAATTTTCAATTCAATTACAAGTATTTTGCTTTATCTTAAAACATAAAATTCCGTAGAATATTCCTTAACATTTCTTTATTTAAAACATTATTATTATTGCGTCAAAAAATATAAAATTCCGACTAGCATTTGAAATATTACGCAATTCATCTACAGCCTCATTTTCAAAACTAAACAGTAAATTTTTTTTTTCACGATTGAATTAAAGTTTTATTCACAAATACCATTCGGTTTCACTATTTACACAATACATGAAGTTAATTTCAAGTCTTGTTTTTGATATTCTGTAGAAATAATTTGTAGATCAGTTTTCGTAAGATTCTTTTTACACAAATAATATTTCCTAATTGGAATCCGAATAGCGCAACATCTAGAAATGTATGGAAGTAGATGAGGTTAACAGGGTTAGATAATTCTGTATTAAAAATCTCCGATATCTTATTTAATTCTTTGATTATAGGAGACTGACTTATAAAACCAATATCTTGCGCAAATATATTACATAAGGATAACCATCTCGAGAAGACGATTTTCACATCAGTTGCTCAAAGAGAAATACTCAGCATGCTCAGGAGAAGTACTCAATAATGAAAAAGGAAGAACACTAATAAACAATAATAATTTCTACAGGATAAAAATATTTGAATCTTTGTAATCATTACAGTGAAATCCAATTATTTTCGTAATATTAATATAGGAAATAATAAGCGGAGGGAGTGGGATGCACAGAATCCTTGATTTATGTTTTCCAAGAAAGATGACGTATTACATACGCCGTTTATAAATGCAATCGTCTTTTCTTAGAAAGGTAATGAAAAAATGAGTTCTCTTAAAACAATTAAAAATTATCATTACTAAAAAAAATAAATTTTGTAGTCAAACTGTAAAAAAGAAACTTAATAATTAAATCAATCAGTAAGAATAATAAAATAGGATAAATATAATGAAAAAATTTTAAAGTACATGAGAAACTTCTTATAATTTATAATATAAAAGATCAAGTATATTATAAAAGCAGACTACTGCTTGTTTCATTTTTTGGATGTTTTTCAGATTTTTTTTTTGTTGTGTATTCCTCCTCCCCCAAAGCCTCCCTCTCAGCGTAACAGGTTGATTTACCTGTGGAAACAAGTTGGTGCGGTCGGATCCATTTCCCGTGGAATGGAATGAAAATCATGCCTTCGGCTATATAATGGTGGATAACTTCATTTTGTGTGCGTTTTCAAAGGGTTGATATTGACTGGTAAGACCAGCTAAAGCGTCAGTGCCGAGCCCATTGGAGTCGCTCATTCGAGTGAACGAGAGGTAGGGTAGGGGAGGGGGGGAATAAGGGGTAGAGGTTAAAATAGGCAGGTAGATAGGTAGGTTGGTAGGTAGGTAGGTAGGTAGGTAAGGTAGGTAGGTAGATAGAGGAGGGGTTCACCTGCTGCCAAAGACAGCCACTCCCTCTGGATGGCTATACCCCACCCCGGCTCCGAGGTTCGCCATTATCCCTCGCTTCTTTGTATGCCGTCGTAGATTAACAAAGGAGTTTATGACAGGAGAAACAGGATATCTTGGTTATAAATCGTTAAATCTAAATACCGCTTTTCGGCATTTCTGTCGCTTTTTTTTTTCTTCGTTTTTCCCCCTTTTCGGTTAAAAATATAAAAGCAGTGGAGGACAAAGGAAAGGAAGGTATTACGATTTTATTATCATGTGATAAACATAAACCACTGAATTATATATTTTTATATTTTAATTAACAATAATAAGTGATAAGAGTACTTCGAACTGGAGGAGAAAAAAAATCGGTGATTGGAAATGTTAATCAAACGGTTTAAGACACGGTTTACTGTGCTTCTCCCAATTGTTGTGAGCTTCGAGGAGAAGGACGTCTCGACAGGTTCCTTTGAGCCCCTGAGAGAGGAATGACAGGAAAAGCAGTAGGATAGAGGGAGAGGTCAAAGGCCATGGGCTTATCACTTTCAAGATTTGCAATGAATATCTTCCTCTGTTTCGTTCTATATATTCCCAGCCCGCTCTTTCGCTTCCATTGAATGGTTAAAAAAATGTTGATAAATGTTTAAACATTTTCTTATTAAAAGCAAATAGCTTCTAAATTTCTACTAGTATCAGTCCATGAGAATGTACAGTCGGCAACAAAAGTCCTTAGCCACCTCCATTAATTTTCCAAAATTAAACATTAATTTTCCCTTTAACAATTCCGGTAAAAAGTAACAATTCACGTGCACCAAAATGATCATAACCGTATCAATCAATACACACCAAGAAAAACTTTTTACCGGAATTGTTAAAGGGAAAATTAATGTTTAATTTTGGAAAATTAATGGAAGGTGGCTAAGTACTGTTGTTGCCGACTATACAATTTATTTTGTTTTACATTTTCACCCTTAAAAATATTATATGCCTTAAAATATTATATACAAAGAATTATTGAAGTCCGATAAATGGAACTCGAATATACAGGGGGGAGGAAAAAACAAAAACATACATGTTTACCAATGAATTTTTTTGCATTTGCCGATTTTGCTGAAACGTTCTGCTTCAACAAAGCACTATTGTTGTCGTATAGAGTTTTATATACGGCTTCCAGGCAGAATACACACGCAAAAAAGTACAGAGAGAATCGATCGATTGTAATCGAACTAGGGAAATGGTCGATGACTGTAAAAGAAGCAAATATTAATTCACATAGGACTAAAGGAAATGGAATTTTTGTCTACAGATGGATGGACCGACGACAGATCAAAAATTGCTTAAATATAAATTGATCAAAAATATAAATTAAAGAATATGATTAAGTAATGTAATGTCATTTAATACAAATCGAAAATTAAATAGCATTCATACACCAAAAAAAAAAAAATGATAATAAAATTTCTTTCCAAATTCTGTGATTTTCAGTTGCGTGTTGAATTACCGGAAGAATTCCCCAGGCGGGGTTTTTACGGTTTTACGCAATAGTGGTTGGGTCGTTTCTGTCTGGCTATTTTCGCCCAGTCTAATAAATTTCTAGTTGATGTTTTGAAATCATTAGGATGATAAATAATATTCAAAATAAGTGCTTTATATAATAATAATACGAATTACATATAGCAGGACTTGTAAGATTAATAAAATAACAAACCATACAACATTTATACTCCTAGATAAGTATATAAACCACATTTATTGTTGTTAGTTTTGTAAAAGCATAAGCTTGCAGAATAAATGACATTTGTTTTCAATTGCAATAACCATTCAACGACAGATTTATATTGTTATTGCTGGCAAGACCCGTCATAGAGATGAACTGGCTTTATTTATTTATTTATTTATTTATTTATTTATTTATTTAGTAACATTCCTAATGGATTGTTTAATAATTGGTTATATCAACCTAGTTTTTTGTGAATTCATAAAGCAATTTAAAATTGTGGCTATGGCATAACGTTTATGATGGGATCACGTTCAATAATACAATTTCTTGGTAGCCAAGGGGATATCATAGCACACTTTGATAACATTGTAAGAAAATTTATTTTCATTCTCATAAGATTGTTAACTTTATATTTTCTTGTATATCATATATGCGGAATATGAATTATCTAGTGTAATTTAATAAATGCAAGAGGTCATTGGTGTCCGTTAATATCTTTGGTTTTCTCATTTTCTATGATTGTCGTCAACAGTGGAATTCCGAGTTGATTGTCATATGTAGATCACAACTTCTCATAACGAAATCACATATATTGAGAAAAATACGTTGTCCTAATTATTTGACTGTAAACTATTTTTTAATTAATTAAAAAGTAGATGAGAGATTATTTGTAAATATTTTTCAAATGCAAAGCATATTTCCTAATTTTGGACCAATCATGATTGGAGATCAATGGATACTTCAACAGAACAATGCGCCAATTCACATAGCCCATATATTAAATCAGTCGTCTGAACAACAAAACATCCTTATAATGAAATTGCCAACAATGTCTCCCTATTGAGAGCCCCATTGAGAATGCGTGGGGATTATTATCATGAGAAGCGTACAAAAACAATCGTCGGTACCAAAATGTTCATGACTTAAGATGTGCCATAGTTAATTCTTGGGAAAATTTAAATCCTGAATTACTGGGATGCCAGTATTTTGAGGTAATTCACCAAGGCAAATCCTAAATACCAAGACTTTAAAGAGGACTTTAATGTTATTGGTACTATTCTTTTGTCGCACTTAAAAAGTGTCAAAAACACAAGTGAGTGTGTTCTGAACTGTAAATTAAAACAAATTATTTTCATAAAACGCACTTTATTACCAAGTCTCTACAAACAATTTTATTCTAAACACAATGCAGACATTTATGTTTTATCAAAAAGAATTCAGTGTAAATAATTAATGGTGCTAATTTTTGTCACTAACTGTTTATAGGATTAATGAAAGGCCAATTCATTCACTGTTATTCCATTGCCGTAATTTGGAAATTTCGCACTTGGTAGAATCCGTTTTACCATTTCCTTGTGTGTTCGTTTCTTACGCTTGTAACATTGGTGCTGCTTACAGACTTTATTCTAACAGAAACATAAAGTGTAAAAAAAATTGACAAATATATTCTTTCCATCTTTCGCCCTTTAATAATATAGAGGCATTACTTCTTGATTAAATTTGAAGCATTTTTAAGCAGGACTAAAGAATGCAATATTATAAAAAGACATCTTGTACTTTCATCTTTATAGAAAAATAGAACAAACGCTACTTTCTAAAACAATAACGCTTTCGAATTGGAAATACCAAATCATCATTAAATCTGTCCAACTGGGCATTGCCAGTTTAATGTTTAAATAAGTTTTTGGTATATATGCTTTTGATTGTTGAAAACGTTTAAGTGAACACCCTTTGAAGAAATGGCATTAAAAACATTTTCTTAGTTGCTTTGAAAGGACTGTGCAAAGTTTTCTGTAATTAAAAAAAAAATTCTTTAATGATTTTGTGAATACCAAGCATCTGCGATATTGCATGAAATTAATAAAATTAGACTTATTAGAAATCTTTCGTCGTTTTCGGTACACTACATACCTCTACATTAAATTATTATCATTATCGGAAATTGCATTCTTTGTGTTTAGCAAGAGAAAGCATTAACAAAACTGATGCTAATAGATATAAGTTTTTGACATTTTAACCTTTATTAAATGCTTGGTTTTTTATATTATTCTTTCTTTTAGAGTTGTTGGGCTCTTTTCCCATCACCTTATGATTTAATGATTTAATTTTTGCCATCGTTTTCTGTGGTACATCTGTCTATTTTTCTATCGGGAAAGTAGCCCACCTCACTCTCGCCTGCGCGTCTCCCTTTTCAACATTCGATTGCATAAAACGATTTTTTCTATGTAGACCAGAGGATATCAGAATGTTTCAACAGATGGTAAAAGATCTTTCATTTTTTTTTTTTTGCCCCTTTTATTATTTTTTTGATAGTTCACGCACTTTTGAATAGATGGGGCTATTCGCAAAGTGCGTTTGTTAATATAATCTAATGCTTTAGTGAGCTACTTTATTTAGTAGATTAATGTGTACTGTTTATTAAATTTATGTTTCTACTTTATATTACTTCCCAGAATATCATAAAATTAAGTGTTTAGTGATGGTTATTAATTTCGAGAAAACTCATTAATGCAGGAATTCATAAATAAATGTAAATAATTAGGAAATTAACACATGAGTTATTTAAATAGATAAATAAATAAATGTAAATATGCTTTCTTGTAACAATTGTATTATTTAATTATGGTTAATCAGTTAAAATTATGAGTAATTAATTATTTCACGAAAATATGTAAAGGCAGAACGCTATGCTCAATAGCAATTATTCATCTTACGTGAATTTTGTTTTACATCATATACTTAATACTGTAGGGGCAGGGGACAGGGCTCCAAATCATATTGCTTCTTTCAGCTACTTTAACTTATCGGGATACTTTATTTCTTGAACAAAACCACATTGGCAGAGAAGTAGAAATAGCCAATATACACTCTGCTTAATCTTAAAAATTGATCATTAAGAAATGTAGAACATAATAATTCTGAATGCGATTATTATAAATGCAAGTGGAAACAAGCAAGTGCTAAGAAATTGCTTTGATAACATTCAGTCATCTTCATATTACGACTTTTATAGCAATTTATCCTAGAATAGCCTTGAAATGCACATTAGAAAACGAAACAAGACATTAGAGAAAATAATATTTTTCAGACTTATGGCCTTTTTATTACTTTCCGGAATGTCACGTCGTTGCTTTAAAGTTTTTTTATTAATTCTTCATATGCTAACGGCATCTACATACACAGAGAGAATAGCAAACAAATACATGGATATATTAGTCAATTAGCACATAGTGCTGAGAAGGCATCATTTTTAAAGATTGCAATGAATATAATTAATTGAATGTAATTAATGAAGATTAATGTTTTTCCTGAAGTAAAAAAAAACAACGCAACAAAGATAACTATAATATATATAAAACTACTAATAGTCATAAGTTAGATAAGAATATTGATGAATGTTGGCTCTTCATTGTGTACGGATGGCGAAATTTTTTCGTTGAATATGTATTAGGTTTGCGAATTTGATGAAATTAATTGCGATGGAAGCAATGAAAAGTTTGCGGAACAATAAATTACCCCGTCCTAATATCACGACAGCCAAATTACTGGGATCCAAAATTGGAGCCTCGCCAAGACGAGCTCTTGTTTAGTCATCCTAAGATATTTTGAAGGCGAGATGGATGAAGAGAAAAATTTTAAATTAGAATGTTTCCCCCTCCCCCAAGAAATTTTGTATATGTGAATATAGTATTATCTTACATGGTGGACCCTCAGATGACGAACCTTTCACTGTCAACTTCAAACAAAATTTCGCTTAGGGAATTCTCCTCTAGATTGTCTTTCACTTCATTCAACGAGAGTAACCGCCTAACAAATTATTACAAGGTTGAGAAGGATCACGATTTTACAGAATAAACAACGAACCCCTCGAAAAGGAAAGAGAGATTTAAAAGTTTAAATATAACGAACGATCTTATGGAATCCATTAATTTCATTATGCACGATTCTATTAATGAAAAATATTTTGAAGAATCGCTCAACTAGATTTATCGGTGATATAAATGGTGAAAACCACATGAGTCGTATATATTTTTCGTTTCGAGATATTTAGACTTTTGCGTTTGAGTTAGCAATGAATTACATAAAATAAGGAAACTACCAAGCTGCTTAACATACAAAAATGTTTTAACTTTTTACAAATAAGGTTTTACAGTAATACATATAAATGCAATACAAAATTATATTTTATTGGTTTCTGACTTAAGTCACCGGTCATAATCACCAGCATTTCTCTCTCTAAAGTTTACCACACAATCAAAATGCAAAAGTTTTAAGTTATTGATGAAAACAGGAAAGAGGAAACTTCTGAGGTTCTCCGTGTATTAAAACCCTCACAGATCATTCATCGGTTATATTCTTTAAAAGTTTTACTGATTCATCTCATCAAATAATTCTGTAATAGTGATTTATTTAATGAAGCGCGGTATTAAATACTCATTGTTAGAAATGAGAAATACACAATAAACAAACATGCTATTTTGTCAGTATCATATGAAGTCCAAAACAGGAATTCCATAATTGATCAAGGAGCATTATATCTTTATAAGGGTTAGTAGGGATTGATCACACTCCTAACTGCTTGATTGATTCTGCAAGGAGCCCTGAAGCTGTTTACGAAAGTGTTGAGGAGATTTTAGAGCAGCAAATTCCATTCTTTTATCAAATCATTTCTTCTCAAGGAGCAAATATGCTCTATTGGAATTCAGAACTGGAGGGCTGACTGGTCATTCATCTTCTGAATATTAAGACATTCCTCGTCGTCCATAAAAAGGAATTGGAGGCCGAACGTCTCTCTGAAAAGATCTTACATAGGACTGTAGGATCTCAAACTTGTATCTAGAGCAATCATGATACATCTTGAAAACGCAGATATCGGAATGTGGCTACATATTCCATGAATCAAACATCGTTATGGTGGTCAATTTCTCTGATGTTAGAAGGAAGATTCTGAGTCCCTTATTTGTGTACATGAGGTCGAAATTCAATATTAAACTGAATCGTGACTTTTGACAAAGCCAAATAACAATCTTGACTTTAGATTTTAGGTGCCTTGTCCTGGCTTTCTGGTTATTGTTTTAGTTTCCTGGATCTATTTCCAGAAAATGGAGATCATTTGGCTAGCAACATTCAACCGCCTCGCTTTTCAGCTTCAAACGACCCTGCTTCCATTCCTTCAATTGCTTTCCATTTAACGAATCTTTTAAATGAGTGTAGGAAACCATTATTCCGTTGAAGTCAAATTAAGCATCAATTGCTGATCTCGTTGGAAGCAAGCATTTTAAACGGTTGCTTGCCTCAAAGTTGGATAACGTAATGTCTTCATTTGCATGTTTAGCAAGAGGAAATTTTGATTAAATATTTGAATTCAGCGTTTATCCATTCCCCCCTAAACATATTTGGTTTTATATTCTATAAGAAAATGTTGACTTCGTTTTGGTCAGTTTTAATAATTACAATGCCGTTTTATACACATCCATGACTATAATACGGCGTTATCTGAGATGCTAACTGATAATAATTATAAACATTCAAATCATTCAAACAATTAGCTTATATTTGCGAATCAATGATATTATTAACGGACAATTACAATTTCTTTTCAACACTGACGTCATAGTATATTATAAAATTCATTTTGGTTATAGAAAAATAATCCTCTCTGCATTAGATTTTCCTTATATATTTTCAGATCCCCTCTTCCAAAGAAATTATTGTACTTGCCAATGATCCTTCTCCACCAACTTTGTATGATATCAAGGAAAATCATGCTTAATGGAGTTTTATTTTACTTTCCCTATTCTGAACCTTCCAACATTGATACTTTATTTTACGTTTATCTAGGTATTCGAAAAGAAAATGCTATTTTATTCAGTTTTATTTTTGTTTTCTCCTTTGATTTTTACAGTGTTGGTGGCAGTGAATATCGTTTTTTATCTACCTGAATAGAGGGTAAGGACGAGAATAAATAGCGAGTTCATCGTCCGCGAGAGGGAGGTAGAAGGAGAAAGAGAATAATTAATGATAACGGGAGAGGGAGGAAGAATTTTTTTTTTAAATCTCATATATTAATTTATAATTAAATGTTTTAAACGAATTGTTATTTTATTATTACTTTCTAACTTCACATACAAATGTATTGTGTTGAAAGTTACAGCTCTTGAATGGAAGAAGGAATGCTGAATATTATGAATGTTAATCAGATAAGTAAAAAATATGTCCTGAATTATAAGTTGGTTTATCATTAAATAATAAGAAGACGGAAATAGATACGCTTGATTACTCCTAAAGAATCAAACAACATTAAAAATTTCATCTTAAGCATTCGTTATTATTAAATCGTTATTATTAAAAAAAAAAATTTAAATCTATTATTTCGTTAAATACTTTTATTATTATTACAATTTCTATTTCTCATTTTGATGGATTACTTTCTCTTATTTTTCATACAGAAAGAATTTGTTATGCGATAAGGCTTTTATTATTTGCCACTTAACAGCTGTCCCTATAAGGTCTCTAACCTATAAATTAATTGCTTAACTGAGATAACAAATTAAATACATCATGCATATATAAATAATTGGCAAGCAAATAGCCGAGAAGATCAATGAACCTTGGAGTTTTTTAAAGCTATCTCTCTTAATTTATGCAAGACATTATTATTTCATTTTTAAAAAAAATTAAAGTCAAGGCTACCATTCCTATCATTTCACTAATACCGTAAAAACAAAATTAGCGCTTTACATATTTGGAATTAATAAAAAGATGTTTATCGAAGTACTGTATTTCATTATTTGAAATAGACTATTTAAAACACTCCTATTTAATGTACAGTCATCAAAGGGAAATAATCCACACTTGAATTTTACTCTAAGTTTTACCGTTTCAATATTAATTTATTTTTAATAATTTAATATTACATTTAGAGTTAACATTATTAAGATTATTAAATTTAAATAATTATAATTAAAAAAGCTATTAAAACAACACATTAGCATAAAATGTAATATTATTATTAAACTCGTGTGGATTATTTCCTTTGGTTGAGTGTACTGTGGCCGGAAGTAACGGGTCTGTAAAGTTATTTCTGTAACTCTGTATTGATGGCAAAATAATTTAATTCTAATTTATCTCATATAATTTTCAAAACATTCATCTTTGAAATTGAAATTACATTCATCATATAATGCATTTGAAAAGTGGTCTATTACTTGCATAAGCATTTTGCTTACTGAATTCTATCCTTTTTTAAATAAAGGTTTTGTTTTTTGTCTTTTGAGAAGCATCCATTCCATTGTCCCATGTACTGGAAGGAGTATAAACGTTAATAAATCTAAAACATTTTTTAAAAATAAATATTTAAAAAGAAAACTGTAAAGATATTACATAATCAAGCCGAGGACGCGGGTTCGTCCCCGGCCGAGGACGACGAGGATTTTTTCAGGGGGGAAATCCTGAGATCACGCACTCCTTCGGAAGGGAAGTAAAGCCGTTGGTCCCGTGTAGTCGTTTGCCGGCTGCACGTTAAAGAACCCTTGCGAGGCAAAATTTGCGGCCCCTATAACGCCGTCCTGAAATGACCATGGCAGTTGAAAAGGACGTTAATACCAAACAAACCAAACCAACATAATCAAGCAACCACACTGGCCCACGAGCCTGAGGCGACGAGCCTGATACTCGTGGTTTCTTTTCGAACCAGGTCGCAGAATTTTTCCCTGTGTTTTTCGTATAATATCTTTATCGTATCTTGGAGCCTTAACTCCAGATCTTAAACGAAAATAAACTCCAGATCTTACTTATTATTTTCTTAAAAGAAAACTATATTTTTTCAAAACCCAAGAAAGGCGTTTATACCAATGGAGTTGTATTCTCTTTATGATTACGATAGGCATTAAAGGCATGAAGACTTGGAGCAAAAAAGAAAGACAAAAGAACAGCCTCTATCCGAAACGTCAGTTTGCTCAGGGTCTTACCATCCTGTGTTCAATCTTTATTATTTATTATTTGGTAACTTTCTTATACATACATTTTTGTTCCTGAAAAATTTAAATGGAACTTTGCTTTGGATGTTAAAAAATGTAACCATCTTCTATGATCAGATAAACATGCACAATAATACCAAGTCTTTGTTTCTCTTTTTTCTCTTTGTTTTTAAGGCGTACGCTCATAAATTCCTTGTAAATCCTTGACTCACAGCCATGCAGAAAATTAACATTAATACAAAGAATGTTAAGATGAAGCTTTTGTATACCGTATACCGTATTGACAATATCACTTAGCTAAATCATCTCTATAGATGAAGCCTTTTTAAAAAGTTAAGCTTTTAAAGCTTTAGAAAGTTCGACTGTGATATAATTACCTTTCTACGAAAGCAGAATATAATTATATTAAAATACGTAAACAACCTATTGTAAAAACAAACCAACTGGTTCAAACGACTTGAAACTAGAGGAGGTGCGAATCAGGTACAATGGATGAGCTATGAAGAAAACCGAGACAAAACGAATGAAATATTTAAGGCATGAAAGTCACGTCTCTGTTTATTTATCCCTTTCGTTCGAACAGATCAAGTAACAACTTTTCTTTCAGGCTTTTATTTGCACACTAAAGAGGAGGATGAGTTACGTGCTTGTATGATCTCTTTAAAGTGCTTACTGGTGCTATTATGTTCTGAATATAAGTTCAACGATAATATTATGGATTTATTAGTGTCATTAATATTTTGAAACATTTTGTTTCTCCCCGTTTCTAAATAAAGTAATGTTAACAAAAGATATCATTGCTCTCAAGTAAAAATTTTAATTTTTTTTGTTTAAGGCAAGACATTAGAAAATAAAACCTCACAATAAAATGATGTAATAGCATTGGCGACCACTACTATGAAACTCGGGTTTCGTTTACGTGTTTCGTCACAATTGGTCTCGAACACCTGCCTACTTGAACTGTGGCTTTAACAAAAGTGGCCGTTGGAGATATGTGAAATAAAAAGAATTAAAACATCTGCTGTGTCACCCCTCTATCTTTCCCTCGTCTATAATTTCATGGTAATATTTCGGAGAAAATATTAAGAATTACATTCTTACACACAAACCTCCATTTGATTATATCAATATGTATGAGTACGATATTAAATGAGGCATGCACGTATATTAATTATATGCGTTTAAATAAATTTGGCTTAGCTTTAGAGAAATCTTTAACGACTCTTTATAAAGACTAAATAAAACATAAAAAACGCACACACAAATTTAATTGTTTTTTAAATGAAATTTAAAGAGAATAATAATAATCTAAGCTTACCATTTCATCAAATATCATAAAATTCAATTTCCTATGAAAAGCACAGATCGATCTAAATTTCTAAAAATATCGAGTTGAAATTGAATTTTTTATTGCAGAAAGAATTTCTTCTTCTTATTGTTGTTGTTCTTTTTTTAAATAATCGACTGTGTTAATGAAATCATATACTTGGATTTCAGTATAAACTCTTTAAATTTCTACTTGAATTTCATGATATGTAAATATTTTAGGAGAACTTGAGGAAAAATTGTAAATTGTATTATAGCATTCAGTGTATCCCTAAAACCAAGAATATCGATACTGTAGAGGCAAGACTCTGAATTTGCTTCTAAAAGACCTCAATATGCAAGTGGACGTTTCCAATAATAACAGCTGCCCTCTTTCTTGTTTCTAATAATCTATAAATGGATAGTCCCCAATTATTATAGTCTCCATCTGTATGTCAACTCCTTTAAGAGTAATAAATGGATACCCAAAATCATCTACAGAAAGTTGATTTTGTGATTGATCTCTGTTTCCTATAGTTACGTCTTAGTATATGGCTGGAATCCAACGAACAGGTATCGAATAAGAAACATGTAAAGTATATCAGTGACAATTCAATTTGCATTTTGATTCTTGCTGACTCCTCATTCAATGCGAACACCGAGCACCGAATAATCTGTATAACTTTCATCTGGAAGAAAAGCAAACTCGTTTGACGCTTTTACTATAAACGGACAATAATTTAGCGGACACATCCACTCTCGGTGAAACAGAATTGTTCCTTTGAATGGAGATAGACTTGGAAAGAAGTATTTTTGTTCGGCAAAAGTTAGGACTGTCGAGACGTTATTCCCCCCCCCCCCCTTTCTTCGAGTAAGATAAATGCTTGCAATGTTCAAAGCGGCGCAACTTTATTCTCATTTATGCATCACTAAAATATAAATTTAAAAAAATGTGAAGTAATTTTAACGCTCTCGATAGTTTCCAGTAGAAATAGCATGATCAGTAAAATGGCCAGCGAAGATTCGGAGATGGTTCGGACCTTCCGCGGATCTTGAACCTGGAGTGTATGTATAGTTATAAATAATTAAACAAAGGTAATATTCAAATAAGCATCGATATTAACCATTTTAATCAAAGTGAAAACAATTTTTATGCATATTTGTAGCCAGGGGCGGCCCGAAGCGGTAAGCGAAATAAGCGTCGCATGGGGGCGCATTGTAGGATGGGGCGCCAGCCAAGGTTGAAAGGGCGCATATTTTAGAGGTTTTGCATGGGGGCGCCGAAGAAGCTAGCGCTGCCCCTGTTTGTAACAGCGTTTCAGAGTGCATGGTAGACTACTTCTTGTACTTGCTTGTAGAAACTAATGAATTTTATAGTTTTAGTGTTACTTCGAAATACAAGTAACCGTGTCATCTTGAATAATACGCAATATACATAAGCATATCACTACGTGAATGCATTTTTAAATATTTGAGAAGCCCAAAAACTTTAATATTAGAAACCGTCACTTAAATATTAGATAGAACGAAATAGCAATACTTAAAATACTACAAGTAACAAAATTATGGTTTTCAGAAAGGCTACGTTTCTGGGGTTTTTTACTTAAAAAAATAGTTAAGGCATCATTATCCAACGATATAAGGGTTTTAGCATCAAAATGTTACGAGCAGTAGCGGCTCGTGACTATAATAAGTGGAGGGGCACAAATTTTCAATCTGCTGGGGCATATATTACTTTTTTGTATATTTGCAATATTTTTTTAGTAGCACACTATGAATATACAAAATTTCAGGTTCCTAGGCCTTTCCGTTCAAATGTTATAGCTTCAATTGTATTTGGGGCCTCGGGACCTCCGGCAGGGTTAGGTTAGGTTATCACTTTTCTTGTATATTGGTTTTATTTTTTTAGAACTGCACTGCAAATTTACAAAATTTCAGAATTTTAGGCCTCTTTGTTTAAAAGATAAAAAAGGAACCATGAAATTCATACAAGTGGGCCCTGAGGGGCCCCGGGCCACCCTAAAGGATTCGCTATATTTTTCGCACCGTCTTCTGTATAGGGCCTACATGTGTACAAAATTTCAAGCCTCTAGGTCAATCCTTTCAAAAGTTATGGCGTGTGACGTACACACATACAGAGTATATACATACATCTGTGCCGTCGTTAATAGGGTTTCATCATGATGCTAAAACCCTAAAAAGAAGCCAAAAAAAAAACAAATTTTAATACTCTTTGTTTCATTATAAATCTAAAACCTATGTAAGCTACCTATGTATTAACGCTAATGTTTAAGCTGAATATATTTTTTGCAACAAACTGAAAAATGACTTTTATTGAATTAGTTATGTAGTGAATCATATTGGGTTTTCCCTCCTTCATTTTTCAAAAGTGATATTGGTTTCTGTCAGGAAATTTCTGAAATGGTTAGAATATACAATGTTTATGTATTGAATTTTTGAATCACTCTATATGACTGATTATCTAATAGAAATAAAGAACAATACTTGCCGACATTTAAAAAAATAAAAATAAAAAAAAGAAGAAAAAAAAAAGAAGAAAAAAAAGAAATTCGTGAGGAACTTCAATTTCTGGAACTCTCCCTTTCTTTAATTTGCCCAAATTGAAGCTCTGCCTTTTATTTTAATCGGTTGAAAATGACGCCATGTGAGGTTGGGCCCTCGGGTTGTTGGCGTGCGTTTCGAGATCGGATGAGTCACGCTTCCATGCTCACTTTCTGCCCCCCTCACGACGACGCAGGAAACGCGCTAGGGTTCTCGCTGTCACTTCCGGTCTGCTGAACTCGACTTCCGTTCGTGATCCGACTGGCTTTCTGTGATGTGATCCGGTTGCCTGTTGATAGAGAGAAACTTTTTTCCAATCTACTTTCCTCTCTCACTTATATTTCTAAATTCACAAATGCATCGAACACAGCCTAGCAACCGAAACGCTTGAGCGCAGTCGGTCGTCATCGTTGCATGTTGCGGGTTCGAATCCAGTTTCACAAACTTCTATTTTCAAGTGTACATCTTTTTTAAATTTTTTTTATTGTTCTCGTTTTCATAATCCCTCTTAGTAAATCATGTTAAGGACTAACCTAAAATGATATTATTAATACTTGTTAAATTCCCAAATAGCATGCAGAAACTATTTTTATAAATACCACGGCATGATGATATATTTATTAAATCTTTATAAACTGTATACTTTTTTTTAAATCCATTTAAAAAATGTAAAACTAGTGGCTTGAAGAAACCTTGAATATCTTCATTTATTAAACGTGTATCTCATTATTTAATTAGGGTCAGATCGCCTTATAGACGAATGAACAGTGCAAATACTAAAGGACAGAAAATGTTCTGTTATTAAAGGACGCAGGGCCGCCGCCAGGAGGGGACAAACAGGACTCTAGTCCGGGGCCCCAACGGAAGGGGGGCCTCGTCAGCCACGCATCAGGCACGAGGCAGAGCCCAGAGGGGCCCACACGTACCCAGTTGTCAGGGGCCCAAATATTTCTGGCGGCGGGCGTGAAGGACGTTACAGTCGCCTACGTTCCTCACCAGTGTTGCCAATTTAGCAATTTTAATCTTAGCTCTAGAATTATGTTTAGCATTTTAGCAAAAAAAATTTTGACTCTGGTACTTAGCAGGAATATAAGATGTTTGTTTTCAAATTATTTAGCACTTATTTTAGAAATCATTGAAGATTGTAGATAAACGTGCTACAACTGTGTGGACAGAATTCGAATCAATGGCTGAACTGTAAACGCACATTGATTTTGTGGTTAAAGGTGTTTCCTTCCCCAGATCACAATGTAATATTTTTATACTTACATACGTTCCCCATTTGAGAAAATCTATTTCAATATCTTCTCCGTATTAACAAGAAGAACATATATTATTGACCCTTGATATTATTGAAGAAACTTTGGATCGTAACTCTAACTTTAGCTATGGGCCTGATCCGGGAAGTTCACGGAGTAATAATAAAATTTCGAATCGAAACTAATATAGGTAACATCTATGTCAAATAATATGTCGATTGTAAAAATGTTGGGTGCCACGGTTCATATTCAAAGATTTCATAGGCACATTAAATACAGAAATACAGAGTGTAGAGGAAATTCCCAAAGCAGTCGAAGAACTTTTAAAACAAAAAGTGTTAGATTCATAAAAGTAAGGTCTTTCCGTAGGAACGTGTCCGTGTCCGATTGAATAAACATATTCCCAGCGCCTCTAGTCTAAACGCCGAGAATTTACGAAAACTAACTTTTGAGCCGTGATAGATCGAGAAGAAATTCCAGTTACAAAGTTGTAGAGCGTCACCGATTTAGTAGAAATCCACTTTTTACATTTAAAAAAACCAAAGCATAAAACTTGTAAAACTTGTGAAACTTTATGACTGTAGCACTTTTTGTTCTGAAGTTATTCGACTATTTCGGGAATTTCATCTACACTCCGTATACGCAAATAGTCAATAGAAAGTGATTTATTTTACACTTTAAACAACTTTTTAATTTATATAAGCATGAAAATAACAATTTAATCATATTAGCATAAAACTACAGTGAAACCTCCGTAAACTTAACACCGACGGGGAAGAGGTGATCCCAAAATTGAGGTTCTCTAAGGCTGGAATGTTGCTTATCTGCTATTGAAAAAAACTAATCTGATTTTCTTAATAAAATTGTCAAACTCAGTTAAAGGAAATGTATTATTTTATTTTACAATTTTACAGTACAATATATTATTTCAGCATTTATATAAAATGTAATAAAAATGTTTCTTATTTTTTAATTAGGTTGTTTATAAAAACGGGATTCTATATAGTTTTTGTTCTTCTTGTGGCTCAATTAGGGTGGTTCAACAATTTTTTCCTAACAACTCTTCATCCTCTGTCACTTCAGTTCTTCATTTTCAACACAAATGACATCAGGATTGCTTTCGCCATTACACTCAGTGTCCTCAAAAGTTAACTGCTCGATTCCCAATGCACCTGCAATCAGACTGATCCATATAAGTCAACCAAATCTTCAGTAGAAGCCTCTTCCTTAATATCTGAATGGCAGTTTTTAAAACACTTG
The DNA here is from genome assembly GCA_023313115.1 of Rhysida immarginata. Classification (NCBI taxonomy): domain Eukaryota; kingdom Metazoa; phylum Arthropoda; class Chilopoda; order Scolopendromorpha; family Scolopendridae; genus Rhysida; species Rhysida immarginata. The sequence continues at coordinate 4,342,034 of JAHWFO010042181.1, read as the reverse complement.
ATTATTGTATCTTTCTTGATATTCTCACATGCATTTTGGATCCAATTTACTGCATCCAGCACTGTTATAGACTTTGCCAACAATGAACCAGGTTGTTGGAGTTCAACTTTTCAATTGCAGTGTCAGGTTAGATTTGCAATATGTTTTTTTTTAGGCAGATAAATGTGCAAGTTTTATAACAACTTTTCTGATTTGCTGGTTCCTCTTCACGTTTTGTGATTGGTTGGTGATGGTTCCTGTAAAGAAGTTCATTGTCCTCCGGATTCCAAAAGAATTGTTCCTTGGTCCTGTTATGGAGGGGGTTCCTTTAAAGAGATTCGTTTTGTATTAAATCAATGGGAAAATTTTGGTGGAAAAAAACGGCCCTACAGTAATAAAAGACGTGACTTTTATGACTGTAGCACTCTTTGCTCTGAAGTTATTCGAATATTTCGGGATTTTCCTCTATACTCCGTATGTGCAAATAGGAGGAGGTCCCATTAGGGAGGTGGTCCTACAGGAAGGTTTCACTGTATATCAGTAAAATGTAAAATTATATCAATTTCCATCTTATTTCATAATTGGCTATTTCGCGCCTCTCTTTATATGTATGTGTATTTTAATATGCCTATAAAATCATTGAGCATGAAATCGTAATATTTTTATAATTGATATATTATTGCACTTATGAGTTATTCTATATTAGTTTCGGTTCGGAATTTTATTATTAATCCGTGAGCTTTCCTAGTGATAGCAGAAATTCTGCCGAAGAAAGCAATTAAGGAGCTGATATAGGAAAAGAATTCAAAAGTTTCTTTTTTTTTTCCTTTATATTATGCGTGCATTTGAAAATGCAGCAACTCAAATAAGTATTATCAGAAAATATCACTATATGAGACATGCAAAAGAGACAATTATTTATCTTTTAGAGTCAGTGAATTCAAATGCTAAAGATAATATCAATTGTTAAATTACAATGTAATAGCCTTGAACACAGAGTGGTAAGACCGTGAAAATATCTGACTGTTTCGGATTGAGACCATTTTTTATCAAGTAAAAGATAAAAGGATAGAGTCTATTCGAAACGTCAGCATTTTTAAGGATCTTACCATTCTGTGTTCAATTTTTGTTTTATTCCAGGGTGTTTGTGTCTCGTCCTTCTTTTCTTCTACATTCATCAATATAATAGACAAGTATCCATTTACTTAAATGGACCAATACTGAGTGGAGGAAATCTCTTCGGGTATGTTGCAGTATTTTCCGCGATATTTACTATCTCGGCTGCTAAAATAGAACGATTATTTAGTAGATCCCATTAACATAAGGAAATCGTAAAGGCAAAGTTGAAAATAAGATGCAGATTCCAATGCTAGGAGATGATCTTACTGTAAAAGAGATATGATGAAATGGACCAAACACGTCATTTGGAATGCTCCAAACATGGCTGATGAAATTTGCCACAGAGTCATTGGAATAAAATTGGACTTGGTAGCAGTGCTATAAATAATAAAGGATTGAAAAATCTAAAAGATATGTTTGAATTTATTTTCGACAATTTTCACAAAAGTTTAATTTATCCTGTATAATAATAACAAGTACCAGCATAACTTTTTTCTTATGTAAGGTTTATATAGGACTTTTTTGGTAAAAATCTAGCACCAAACAGGGCAACATTTCTCCTGACGTAGAACCGCGAATAATGAATAGATTGGACCAATAAATAGCTACATTTTGTAGGCAAAGGCTAACTTTTTTTTCATTTGAAATTAAAATTTGTTTTATTTACACAGGAATGATGTATTTATTCTAGATAACCATTGAAGGATGATATTTTTTACACAACACCAAAAATTTTCAAATGAAAATAATAATTCAAAAGTAAAGGCCAGGCCCAGATATGAAGACAGCCGACGAAGACTGCAATTGTTCCGAACCCAACTGTTTTCTCATGAAAGTCCATATCGCTGCTGTTCAAGGATAGCTCATTGTCAGTGTAAAATACAAAAAAATAAGAATTAATAACAACCCATCTTTCTTGCTAAGTTTTTCGACTCAGGCAAAAGTAATAATGTAAGGTGACATAATTTTTATCTGAAGAATTTAAACGATGAAAACAAATTGAATAGGATTTGAACAGAATTTTTAAACCATTATTTTCAATGAAAATTTTGATGTTGTGTGAAAAATATTATCCTTCAATGATTATCTGAAATTTGTTTTACTGCAATTGATAAATTTGATATAGGACCTAAAATAAACTGCGTATGCGCAAAATAGCAGTGATCGTATTCTAAATATTAAAATGAAGTCAGATTACATCTTGCCTTTGTCGCTAACAAGAGTCCATAGATGAGAAGAATATTGGCAGAGCGGTCTCTCTATGCGGCTCGTGTGATTATGAATTTAACATGGTGGCCTTACATTAATTGTAAAAGCAGAAAATGCTCGCGTTAATTGATAGCTTAAAATAATCATTATGCTTAAGTAGAAGCTAAAGAATAACTTTATTTGATTACTACAATGCAAAATTTAGCATTAAACTTTAAATACAAAATTAGCTATTGTTCGTTGAATTGGCTAAAAATTATATATTCTTTATTCTCCAATAATATTTCCTATAGGATTAAACTTCCTTTATTATTATTATTATTATTATTATTATTATTATTATTATTATTATT
>JAHWFO010042181.1:4311606-4339364 GCA_023313115.1 Rhysida immarginata | reverse complement strand
TTATTATTATTATTATTATTATTATTATTATTATTATTATTATTATTATTAAGAAAAACGACTTTTTTGCTCGTTTTCATTTAAATTATGCTCCACCTCGAAGACTGTAAATCGATATTTCGTACAAAAAAGGAGAAAAGTTGAGAATTTATTGATCGTTTAAGAGTAAAGCCTTGTTGCAAGAAAAAAAGAAAATATAAAGCCGTGTGTGGCTTTTAACTTTAATGTGTTTAAATTTATAAGTTTTATAATTGCAAAATTCACTTTTCATCTCTAAACGCGGAAGATTTAATTGAGAGATATTTAATTTAGCTAAGTCATATATCCTTAATAAATAAGTATGTTTATAAATTGCATCCATAAATTTAAATTGCGTCATGGAATTTCATTAATATCGGAAGCATTTATTAAATTGGAATCTCTATATAATAAAATTTCAGACTTAACAGGTAACCAAATGTAATGAAATTCGGCACGAATTGAAATATGAAAAATTTCACGAGTAAACAAAAAGATTTTCCCCTTTATCTCAGGAAACCAATATCGATAGTTTAACAAGCTTTTTCTTTAAGGATAAATTGATTAATACCTTCCCGGAAGACATCGATTCAAGATAAGGCATATCACTCAGTATTAAACAACAAAATTTTTATCAGAGTTAAGTAAAGACCGCAAAGTTATTGCCGAAGATAAACTTCAGATAGATTATGTTAGACTTCGTTGTTTTTAAAAAAAGTTTATCTTTCAAGTTAATATATTTCATTTGAAAGTTGGGGGTAAATTAAAATTATTAATTAAAGCTTTTTATTTATTGATTGATTTAAAATTTACCATTAAATCAATGTGTAAGAGAACATAATTCCAATGACTTTTTATTTTCTAGTATATCCGTTATATAGGCATTTCATATAATGTCATGACGAGGTACTCTATAATCTAACTTTTAACACGTGATGAAGAAATCTAAAAGAAAATCTAGTGCTCTCTGTCGTTGATAGTAGACATTTACTTGATTCGTATCAACCTAATTATCAGCTTAACAGTCTCAATGAATACTTTTCACTATAGCTAGCAAACGATAGCAATTCTTTCACGTATTGCTTGCTCACTTCTACAAAACGGTCTAACCATTTCTAAATAAACGTAACGCAAAGCAGATGGGAGTTCAATCAATCAGTTTTGAGCGGCCTTTTCGGTTACAGCTGCAGGTTTTCTAACCATAGCTACTTAATGCATTTCCTATATTAATTTTAACGTAATTTCGGAGTAGTCAAAGAATGCAGTAGCAAAAAAAAAACAAAAACGATACAGACTTTTATTATAAAATTTTGAGTGATTCATTTAAAAGGTGGTGGACAGATGTTTCTTCTGGGCGTAGACATCACCTGATAGAAGAATGAATGTATGAAACATAAAGGCAGCACTTATATGGCTAAAAGCAGAGGTGTGTAAAAAATAATCGATTTTATATTAGCTTTTTATATTTCAAAATTGCTATAATAGATATGAGCAATCTCAAGATATAATCAACCATTTTAATTCGAATATCTTAATGGAAAATGTTTTTGGTATTCTGTTTCTTTCTTTTCTGTTACAGCATTGTTCCACTTCCCAAATCCAATATCGGTGATATTTACAAGTTTTACGCGTTCTTTGGGGACACATACACATAGACAGCGTAGATGGTTATGATATGCAGATTAAAAAAAGGCCGATTCGCACGATGACTTTGCACCGGGCCGCGCTTTTTCTTGGGACGGCTCTGATGATATGAAGGAAGGTTTTTAAAAAAAATTATTATCAAATATAGGTTGACTCAAATAGTTTCGTTAACAAACACTGATCTGAACGTATCATAGAAGGACATATTCTTTAAAAAGTGAGAAGAAAATAATATTTTAAACGTGCACGTAAAACTTTTTGAAAATAGAATATGAAAGAAACAACATTTCGTTTCTATGTTCTGTTCCCACTTTCTTGTACCCTATATCTTGCAAATTTATTTGTCCTCCTTCAGCAGTAATGCAAAATTTCAACCAGAACAGAGGTCGGTAACTTTTAATTGTTTAATTGGTTAACTTAGAATTCAAAAGTTCTTTAGGGTCTCATATCGTTAAATTCTTTGATTCTGTATGCAACTTTTCTTCATTCACCACTCATTAACGAAAGCTGCTTTAGAGAGTTCTCGAAGGCTACGAAAACTGGTTAGGAAGCCGTGGTCTGCCGATTGCTTATGTTGTAGCCCAGGGCCGTATTTAGTTTTGTTTTTTTTTCACTCGGGGCAAATTTAGATTCCGGCGCTCCCTCCTTTCCATATCATTTTCGGTGTCCCTGCCTCCTCTTCTCGGCGCCCATCTTCATGGTGCCTCTTTACAAACCGGCGCACGGAGCACAGGGCACGGGACACATTGATGCAGATTTGCATAGCCTACAGTTTATTTGTTTGAGACTCTTTTGGCCATTCAGAAATTGCAGCATTATTTCAATTAATTCATGAAATGATCACTAGAGTTGTCATTTTTGCTTTTACCAGTTAGCAGTTCTTATTTGTAATGAACAAATTTAATCAATCAGTCAGGAATGAAGTATTTTAAATTGTTTATGCCATATTAATACTCTTAAGACTTAAAAAAATCTAATTTAGATTAACACTAAAATTAACGTCACCAAATGCTGATGATTTGTATAGTCAATAGGCAGAGTGTCCATTTGCGCACTAGCGACAATTCTACTCAAAATTCATGTATAAATCATGTTATGTAACAAGTTTAAACCTGTCAAATTGCAGATTCATGTATAAATTTTACCCCTTTTAAAAAAACGATGAAATTTTTTTCTTAGAATGTATATAATGTGAAAACGATGATATTTCTACTTTCATTTTTGGAGCTGCGTTTTTGTAGAATTGGTTCTGATGAGTGTCGGGTAGTTTGCCGTAGACTTAAGAAAATCTAATTTATTTATTTATTTATTTCAGAGTTAGTTACAAAAATCACCTATTCAGGGCCTATAATAATAATGATAATTTTAATAATAATCAAGAAAAATTTAATGTTTTTGCTGTTTTCTGTTTTCCTGATACTGGAAAAAACTTTAAGGACGACCACGTGATTTCATAAATTTTTACGTGATTTCACGAAGTGAAACCTGGGAACTTTGAATATTCTACTAAAATATTCCTACCTTATCCAACGATCCTAAAAATGTGACAAATTTTTGTATGTTATGTGAAGTTATTTAAACTAGGATTTACCTTATATAACTTATTATAATATTTAATTTTAATTTTTAGATAGCCCTCTCTTATTAAAGATTATTAAACTAACAATAACAAAAATTTAATTCCTCCGAGGAGTGTATATGAAAATAGCGGAAGCCCCTTTACCTGCACTTTTTAGCCCCCCAATTTATTTTTAATCAAAAAATTGATTTTCTCGAACATAGTATTTAGAAAATATAAAAGAGCTATTATCTTCTTTCGTTTCTCATCATTTCCGATCGAATGATATATCACATGCCATATATTGCCATTGTTCTAAAGAACAGGTGATTGCCACCCCCAAAACTCCGACCCTACTGAGACAATTTGGCCCATACTTCAGAGTAATGTAGATCTTGCCTAGAGGAATCTGCATACCGAATTTCACTCCTTTACATGCCTTAATATACGTAGATCACTTTCTCCCCGTAACTCCGACTCCTGTAGGCCAATCAAAACCAAACTAAATGTGAAGTAGGACATGCCTCTGGTAAGCTACGTTCCGAGTTTCATCCTTCTACGTCAAAAAAATGTGGAAAATATGAAGGGGACGGACAGACGGATATCGTGATACCAATAAATGCTCCGCTATTTAATAAGATTTATAAGAGTCAGAGAAGAATAAGCGATTAAATCAAACTGTTTAAGGAAGAATAATTGAATTTTACATTATAAAATAGACACATTAAATTCAAATAAATTTCATTGTTTATTCGAATATTCTTAGGAATACATTAAAATAAAATGATAATGTAACATTAATAATATTTCGTTTTATTTACGCAAAAGCAATCCAATTGGCGAAGTGATACATTTTTTTTCCTAGTGTCATTCTTTTCAATGCACGCTATCCAATAAAATTGATAAAAGTTCCCAAGTTAAAGTATTTTCCAGTGTTTAAGAATGGATTATGACATGTTCGGAACGTGCAAATCATTTCTAAAATTAGCTTCTACATTACCTAATTAGACTGACAAACAACTAACACCAGTCCGTGCAAGGCCATTCTACTTAACGTGAAACGACACAAAGCATTTTAAATCTTTTGATCCAGCGCAGTTCATTTCTATTTGCTAAGAAAATTCATTTATTGCATGTAATATTTGTGAAGTACTGATTCAATAAGAAACATTTCGCTAAATCATTATGTGTTCAAAGCATGGGGAACAATATTTATAATATTGATTTGCTTTATGAAGTTATAGCAGTACTCGAAGGATAAAATAATATCCATTCCTTAAAAAAAAAATGTTAAATTTTAAAAACAAATTTAAAAATCATATGCTCGAGAGTAAAAGATATCACGTCGAGAACCGATATTAGGCAGCGATTTCTCATATTGCTGATAATCAAAGGCAATGAAAAAAGGAGAGGAGCACTAGAAAGATGAAGAAAAACAATAAGAATTTAAAAGACATTATAAAATTCTTGTTAATAGGACTAAGTGAAAGACATTTGCTTGTGCGGCCGTGTGGCGCAACGGATAACGCGTCTGACTACGGATCAGAAGATTCCAGGTTCGAATCCTGGCACGGTCGTAATAATTTTTTTTTTATTCTTTTCTGATTTTTCCAGAATCAACCCAATGTTTGTTTAAGAATTTTTTATTCAATAAAATCTATTACAAAGTTTAATTAGATCTTTTTTTTATAATTTTAATTGATTTTATCTTAAAATTGTTGCGCCATTTTGCAGTTTAAAATGGAGTGAAAATTTGTTTGGAATAAACTTTCTTATCATTTATTTATATGTTAATACATAATAAAAGAGATCGTGTAATATTCATTTCTAATTCATTTTCTTTTGCATTATGACCCTGACTTTTGTAACTTGATAAGGTTCTTTAAGGCGATTATATCCAGAATAAAGCATACAATAAGGGCATTTAAACATTATTAAAAAGGACATTATTAAAAAAAAATAAATAAAAAACATTATTTAAATGAAAATTTAAGAAGTTAAAAAAAAAAAACCCACAAAATTTCTTAAAAGATATATTATAGACTGCATGAAGAATTTATATTTGACTGTAGAAGATTATATTTCATTCCGTTTCGATTTTGAAAGGACAAATTATGTATTTTATTTGTATAAATTTAATATATTTTGGTCTTGTTGTACGCTTTATCAGTTTCAATATTATTTTTTTTTATTTTGTTATTTTTGTTCGCTGTTGGTTCGTCCACAGTTTACATAAACTGCCACTAGAAGGACTTTAGGATAAGAACTTTAAACGAAGAAAAGTTGGTGATCATCTGTTTCAATATTGGCGAATTTAACTTCCTACAAAACGTTTGATGTTAGTACCAAGGAGTGTCGGGATTAATAAAAATGTAATTTAATATTTAATGTAAGCGTTACTGGAATTCCCAAAATCCTGCATATATATCTGATATAAAAGTTCTATTTTAATTTAAGTAAAATGTAAAATTCTAAATTTAAGCTAAATTTAAATGAAGAGAATGACGAAAAATAATTAAGCTAATAAATACATAATAATTATGAAGAAATAATTTTAATTAATATCTCATTTTGCCATTAGATGGCAGAATTCAAAATTGATTTTCTAATCTTCTACCCTTTTGAAAAGCATATACTGGATAACAGATTTAATGTTGCTTATTCGAACATAAAATTTATGTAAACTAATTTAATTTTTGTTTAGATACAAGTAATGTATATAATATTAATTTAATAAAAGTATACGGATTTAAACAACAATTTAGAGAAATCTACTTTACAAAGTAGCCGAGAGATGTCACTGACCTGCATACGCTTTCATGGAAGCGAGATGGAAACCGAGACTATAAAAAAAACGAGCATCCACATTCAGACTTCAATGAAATTTAATATTACTAAAGATGAGACATAGAGATATAGTTCAGTTCAGAAACAATGGCCAATTAAACATCCCTGAAAGGCTTACATTGCGCTAATAGACTGTATCAAAATTTGAGTGAATACTTGGAAATAGCGAGCTTCTAATAACACATATCGCATAGCTGAAAGGTTTGCATTTTCAAATAAATTTTCTGAAAACAAGTTTTTAATATGCATAAATGTTATAAGCAGCTTAGCCTTGTAAAACAGCATCTTATTATAATATTGACAGTATATTCAATTGATTTTGGTTTTTTATATAATAATTTATATTTGTTTTTATAAAGTTGAACTAGGTTTCGATTAAATATGAGGTGGTTTCGTTTTCATATTAATTTAAAAGAAATTGTCAAAAACTTTGTTTGCAACAATTTTTATTAACTTTAATATTCACCCGAGAGATTAAGATATTAACTCCATGGCACAAAGATTTTCAGAGGTAAAGATGTGAATTTTTATGGCATGTTAAAGAATATATGCAATTTATTATAACGAGGATCCTTAGTTTACAACGTAGACTCAACACGATTTTGGTCCGTTTCACCAACGAGTCCCTGTATTCTGATTAAAATTAATCCAATTTTTTTTTAAAGATTTTTGTCAGTTTGTCTGTATGTTGATCCGTTGGGCAGATTTCGTTCAGATTAGAGACCAAAGGAGGCTTTTTATCTTTCAAATAATTGCATATTAAAATAATAAACAGGGGTGCCATTAATATGAGCAACTGAAATCGAAAATATGCGTTATTAACGAAAATTGTTGCCGATAGCACAAAAGAAAAAGCTCAAGACAAGTGCATGAATTTATGGCCTTTACAATTTTATATTTCTCGAGAACATGGAGCCAATCATTGAATTGCAGAGTAATAATTTTTGAAAAATAATGGATAATTGAATCACAAAGTTGAAAAGAAAGATTTTCTTGCAGGGTAAATTCGTGTGAGTATCTTATATTGAACTTAAAAATATGAGAAAAAAGCAACCCCCCGCCCCCCCGACCGCGCGGGGGAGCCATGTCTTTTGAGTTCTAGATTCTTTGATGATGCAGATATTCCCTTTTTGCGGCTGATGAAGACAACAAATTACCTATTGATAATATACCATTCGGTAGTGGTGGTGTGGACATGTGCGGAGCCGGTGTTATATCCAAGTACGGGATCGTAACTGAGGAGGAGGGTTGTAGGTTGAAATTAATATCAGAAAGCATCCTATATAAAATCAAAAAGATTTAAATCTTATTAGTTTTAATCCCAAACGAAATCTCTGGCTTTGTCGTGCGAGACCGTATAAAATGCGAGTAAAGATGAGTGGCACCTTTTTATTCTCACGCATACCTTTACTTTGTTGTCATTCTTATTGGTTTTCTCACTAAGAAAGACATTTGAATTTAATTACTTTTACAATTCGAATATTTGAGATTCAATGATTGTTTGGCGCATCTTTATCAAACTAGTTTAGTCCACATCCGAGAGGGGAGTATGGGCCATGAATTGCAGCTCATTCTCGTTTAACACTAGATGGAGAAATTATTTGATAATTTATTGCTTATCAGATGAGTGTAGGGTATTTCATCTCCTCCCCTTTCCTCGTGGCAGTTGAGTGCCATCGAAAGAATAATCCCGTGCTCTATAATCAGCGCTGAAAAATAAGGAGTCGGATCGGTGGGGGTTTGAAGGCGGTTCTCACCTGGACCTTAATGGCCGCTAGCTCATCGCAAATTCTCTTAGGGCTCTTCCGTCCCCGCTTTTTACTTCGTCATTCTGTTGGAACCTTCTACGAAAGGGAAAACGCGTTTCCTGCGGGAGGCTCTGATCAGATCGACGGTTGGATAGCAGCGAAGCCGGCTCCGCAATTGAAGGCCCCATTACCGAATTGATAATCACAATCATTGAGAACAAATTCACGGTAATAAGAGCATGATACAGTCTGATCTCTAATTGTAGACCATCCCCTTTTACTATCATCCCCAGCTTCTCCCTTCATTGGCCTCCGATAATTAGCCTTCGATTCATATCGCTTTTATTTTCCGTATTCGTCGCAGGGACGTATCTCTGGAATAAGTTAAACTATTTGGGCTCAAACATACTTATATCACCTCTTTATATTCAACAAATCCTTAAATATGCATAGATCTGTAGATGATTATTAATAAAATCCATCAAAACCCAAAAATAATTTATGAGTACCAAAAATATTTTCAACTGTATTACTGCGTAGTAGGGCTTCTCCGCTTCCATGATAAAAGATTAGAAAGTAAAAGCGAATCGAAAATTATATTGCAATATCCCAATTAGGGGCTGGATGTTTAAAATATACAACATACTATAATCAATAAGGGTTAATACTTCATCGAGAAGAAGCCACTGTACTTATGCCAAACTGAAGCAGTGAAAAAGGCTGCGGTAGTTTTATTTAAATTTCTAAATATCTTATGCTTATCATCCGGCCAGGATAACGCGACAAGATAATGTAATCATAATAATACTCTGAAGGATTCCATAAAGGACCTGATGGCCGTGAGGTAAGGTTGCTCGCCTCCAAAGGAGTGCCGCGGGTTTGAATTCCACCGTTACATAAATATGTATGTTTTCTCCTTTCAAAAATCTTGCAATCGAGTTTAAGGCTAAGAGAAATTTTAGTAAATAGTATGGTGAATGCTGATCTCAAAGAAACGTGACTAGAGCATTTAACTCAGACTTAAAGGAATTTAATAATATATTACATCGAATATAGAAAGTACCAGAATATCATGAGCTCATTTAACTAAACCTATTAATTAATCCAACATTGCAACGTTATATTCATAGAACAGTCATTAAAACATTTAAAACCGTATGCTCAAGCCTTATCATTTTTGTTTTGCCTTATCATCTTTATTATGGGTGGGCAGGGGTTTAAACGTATATGTTCTAGTCATCAATTGCTTATATCCTATTGAAATCCCAACTTCACAATTCAGTAGAATCAGATGTTTATTAAGTAAAGGTAATAATTAGAAAGCTCCATTACAAAGTGAGGTATTTATTTAAGAATCATCAATTTATTAAAATTCAATCCAAATAAAACCTCCTCGATGTAGGCAGCACACAAATCGAATAAAGATCAGGGCCGGATTTCAGGGAGGGCAGATGGGGAAATTGCCCAGGGCCCCACATTATAGGCGCTGGTGTACCTTCTGCCATATTGCTAAATCCGGCTCGGATAAAGATATTTACCAGACAACTTTTCAGGCTCAAGTACAATGCATAATGCTTATATTATTTTCTGTCCTGTATTCTGCGTATTAAACATTAATCCTAATCAATATGTAGCCCAGTGGGTCTTACCAATGTGGACCACATGCGAGAATTTTCTTAGAATTCAAAACTTTCTAAGAATAAGTGCCTTCTTGAGCACCATACTGACCAAGAAATAATACAGTATTACAGGGTGAACTAAAACAGTAGGGTTAAATTTCAAGTGGTGATTCCTGATCAGAAAAGTAAGAAATAATCTCATATGAACATGTCCGGAAATGGACGGTTTGTCTGTGATTGAGCAATTAGTACAGAACACGATATTACTGTGGCAGTAATTGAGTCAACGTTACAAAAGATGTTCGAAGTAGCCTCCTTGGGACGCAGTGCAAGAGTTCACACGTCACATCATGAAGTGCCGCACTCGTTCGAAGAGCGTCATCTCCCATGTGCGGCCTCTCGATCATTCTTATGTGCTTCTTCGTATGCGAAGACCATCTCGGATTCTTCCAGATATGAATACCGGACCATTGTACCTCCGCTGCACGACGATCACTCAAAAGTAACTCTTCAACAGAAAAAACACACAGTCTGTATTGTTATGGGGGCATGATGTCATGCATACAATTATTGCAATATACATGGAAACTATACATTTTCGGGCATATATTAATATGGACTTTATGATTACTTTTCTTGTGAGGAATCACCCCCGGAAGTTCGTCTTTATTGTTTTAGTTACCAAATAATACTTTATTATATACGCAGGTTGATCATGAAGCCCTTTTACCCGAACAAATAAAAATAACTCTTAGCGATGCAAAGAAGCGAAGGAATAGGCAACACTTCGAAACACTTTCTGTAAATTCCTGTGTTAAGCATAAGACAGAGAAGATTACACAAATATTCTATTAAGATTGTTTGTACATTTTGAGTTACTCAAAAATCTTACGAGTAAAGAACCTTTTGATCACCCTGTAACGGCTGTTTTTGATAATTAACTTTTAAGAAGTTGATCATATTATCTACGACATATGTGAACCTCGATTTTAAAATCATAGAAAACATCATTACTGAATTTGCGAATTCGGTCGTTCTGTTGCCATTTTTTTCGAATTTTTTGATTTTTGACTTCATATTCGGACAGAGCATCAAAAAGTAAGTAAAAGTTGCAGTAGGCAGACATATCCTATCTTTTCGGGAACTTGCTTAAATAGCGGTCATAATGGTTGTTGTGTACGAATATTCATTACTTAAAATGCTATACGCTTCTTGGCCCATTCTTTAAGTAGCATTTCAGTAATGCAGTAAAATATCTTACTGTCAAATACGGGTCCAGTCGCATATCTGCGGAAACAGTGGGCCAGGGAAGTACTTGGAAGTCTTAGTCGAATCCCACCAACCATTCTTGCACAGTTCTGATCGTATGACATGTTCCATTGTCCATTTGGAATATAAGATATTTTAATCATTACTCAAATGCTGCTTAAAATTGTTAATGATTCGAAACAATTGATTGAATAATTAATTTTGCAGTGGCGCTCTTGGATCTTTATTCGTAGTTAACTACATATCCTATTTTTTCGCTTGGTTAATAATGCTCTTAAAATGTTCCTCGCATCATTGTGTGGTGTTGCCATCTTCATTATTCCTCTGATACAATTTTATCCACTCTGTAAAATGCTGGAATGTTTCAGTACCAAAAAGGCAAACATATTCTGAAAGTGAGTCACCAGTTATAAAATTCCTGTATTAAACAGCAAATCTTAACTTTTTATACTGCGGTTTTCTTCCACCCCTTTATGAATATTATGTTGGTGTAAGAATAAATCTCAAAATCAGAACACCGCTGAGTTCTGTTCTTTTTTTGATGAGAAAGGCGTGTTGTGGATCGAATTTCCTTTGCCATTCTTTTCTCTCTCTCTCTCTCTCTCTCTCTCTCTCTCTCTCTCTCTCTCTCTCTCTGTATCTCTCTCTCTCTTTTTTGTTTATAATCCCTTCTTGAGTTTCTCAAAAAATTTATTGCTCTTCAAGTGATAGCGAACGAAGTATCGTCTAATTGCTACTTGGGTGACAACGGCCAGCCTTGCCTCGAAGGCGCTTGCCTAGGAGAATAGGACCCAGTTGGAACCATAGCCCTCCCCCAAAAAAATTCGATGATTTACGACACCAGGAGGAGGGGAGCGGTCTTCTTAGCGCTGAAATCTTATTATAATAGCTGCCGGTTTGTCTAAATTTAGTAAAGAGAAGGAATAAAACAGTCTTCTTGAAATTTATTCGTGTGGTTTCTTGATTAACGAGAAGGAATGGAAAGGGTTGTTGAAATTGTTACTTTATGTAAATAGGTTGGCATTAACGTGGAAGGCTACGAATTCATCTTGCATCCATGTGGTGGGAAGTAAATACAATAAATGTCATGCAACGTTTCTATCTTAAATTAATCCTTCACAGGTATACCGATAAATATCCTTGATTTATTGACGTTTTCTTCAGCTTTGAAAATTGAATGGTTCTCGTTTTGTTTCTGTGTAGGTTACCTACTTAAACTTTGTTCTCAATCCATCATGGTTTAAGACTAATAGTTGTGTCTTTATTTTCGTCTGATTTCGTAATAAACAGCTTTCTAACATGCTCTACTGATATTTTTTTTATTTTAGAATGGAGGAGAACGCTGAAAACTTTTGCTATGCTCTTGTTGAACGCTTATTTATTCGAAAACTTATTCTCGACGCAAAATTATTTGAATATACAATAAATAATTTAATAATTTATAGTCTTACGATCCGTTGAATTTATGAATTACCGTCTAATTTATCTCTTTCTTGGTAAAGAGTTCCAAGAATTTTGATCTGAAAATAATTAATTATCCTATTTGTCGTAACTATACTTCGAGACGGATAATTATATGCCATTTCTCTTTATTTAAAGACTTGAAAATTAATTAAAATATATACAGTTAATACTACACATATTAATAATTTAATCCTGGTTAGTTCCTGAAAGGAAAACAGTTTTGATTAATTGACAGATTTAAATTTTGCTAAATTTTTTGCTTATTTTAAAAATCTTGAAGAATTTCTTTCGAGAATCTTCCTTTCCCTCTTAAAAATATTGCATCTAAATAACATGGAATTGTGTTTTCTCCATTCAGGAGGTTTTTCATCAGCAGAACAGTACTAGTGGTCAAGGAACAAGGAATCAATTTCCGTTGCCTTCCACGTGGTTAGTAAAGGACAAACACAAACAGCAATGCCACAGCGGGATTCGAACCCGCGACCACCGATTTTAAGTTTTTAAGATCAAAGTAATTAGACATGTTCTTCAACTGATAATAGCGACAGCCGAAACAATTGTCTCTTTACATTCTATTACTTCTATTAAAATAATATACCAATAAATTTCATATTACTGAGACTTGATATTCCTATTAATAAATTTTTATTCTGTCCGACCACTCACAAAGAGTCGTGGCTTATTTATTCGTTTCCCCAACTCATTATTTACACTGAAATCGACTTAAAAACTCATGAATCGAGAAGATATGTTGAAATTTTGAAAAAAAAAATTCTGTCTATGTATGTACAGGGCGTTGCAAAAATATACAGGACAGTACTGCTGGGTAGCCTATGCTCTCGCTTCAGGGACCGCTTCATAAAATGATAATTGGGAAATTTTATTTTGTTAACCCATTTGCACCGAAATTGGTAAAAATGGAAATTGAGACTTCATATCTTAAATATATTCTGTAGCATGTAAAGACATAAAAAATAATTTACAAAGACATAAAAAATTACATCTATGGACGACAGCATATAATTTTAAATAAAATCTAAGTTTGGAATTGCTAGGTAACGGGCCCAGGAACTAACGTCACTACTTAGTTTTCTTGTAAGTGAATTAAAATTAAAAATTAAAAATTAAAATTAATTTTTATTTTTAAGTTATCAATGAGCTTGTTTAATTTTTAAGTATCATAAAATTATTGGTTATTTATTGGACTGCATTTTCATTTCATTGAAATTTTTATTGTGAACTTTACGGACCTTAATTTCAAAATTCAAATTCTTCAATCAAAATTCAAAATTTTTCATCGTTATCATTTCATATTTAAACAAGTGCCGAGTCAACAATGAACTCCGTTTCTACGAGGTGTGAAAATTATTGCCAGGGCAGTGGACTTGCGATTATTTGGACTGTTAGAAGCTTTGTTATTTAGTAATCTTTTAAATTTTATTAGTTTTAAGTCCCTTTTTAATTCTTGCAATTTTTTATGTCTTTGTAAATTATTGTTTGTCTTTACATGCTACAGCATATAAATTTAAGATATGAAGTCTCGGTTTCCATTTTTACCAATTTCGGCGTAAGTGGGTTAACAAAATAAAAATTTCCAATTATCATTTATGAAGCGGCCCCTGAAGCGAGAGGATAGGCTACCCAGCAGTACTGTCCTGTATAATTTTGTAATCAATTTTGTGTAGCGAACTCATCCAAAACAGCAAATAGCAGAACCAAATGTTCGCCCAATTAATACAGTGTCATAGGTACCTTAAACTGTGCCTTGGCGTATTTCTTATGCCAACTGGTTAAGCCTCTTATGCCAACTTTTTTTTTTCTAAAAGTGAAGAAAAATTCATACCAGCAAACCAAAGTCGATAAATTCGACATGTACGTAGTCCTCTCATTGAGACGAATAATACCTGAAATAAATTGTTTGGCTCTGATAAACCAATTTTTAATTTGAAATGAAGATAATAAACTGAAGATATACTTCAAAGAAATCGTAAATATAAAGAAAAGGGAAGGGAAAACCGCGACCTGGACCTTTTCTTCTTTATATTTATAATTGGTTTGAATTATATCTCCAGCTTATTATTATCTCGGAAACTTCTTGTTGGAAGTCGATCAAATTTTAACGGTATACACAGTTTTATGTACTCTGTTATTCCTCCAAATTTCATTAATCTAGGATCTACAGAACCTGAGTTATTAGCTTATTGATCTTGGTGGCGGCATTTTTATTTCTGTTCATATCTCGGTTATCGTTCAAATTCGGACCCATGTTCATAGGGTTTACCTTGACCTCTATAATACCCCCTTAAATTGTTTTACACATGATTTGAATCACCTTGTATAAGCATACTGAATTCGACTTTGTTTTGTTGAAGACGGAACTCTGTTATGAAATATGGGAGCTATTTCTAAACTTCGTGGCCTATTCGGAGTCTGGTAAGGGTATTCCACGTATTCTAACTCACCGATTTTGATAAAAAAAATTCTACGAGTATTTTTGACCCAATTAAATACCCATGCAAAGCCATTCGAAACACTTCTCAAAATATTCCGAGAAAAAAATTCATAAAGTTTGTTATCGATGGCTGCACCTTATAAATGCCCTAATTGTACAATAGGAGTGGTGCACCTTGCCTTAGTTGTGTTGGTCCGGCGGTAAGACGTTGGAATTCTATTTTGCAGGTACGGGTTCAAATCCCGTCTTCAATAATTTTTTCCTTCCAAGATTTATTTTAACATGTATGGAAGTGTTTAATACAACCTGTGACAATAAAGTTCGGTGAATGATGGCATATTGAGAGTGGATTGCTCGCTTACATGAAACAGCAGTTACTATCCTTCAAAGTAATCCCCGTCGATGGTAATGCACTTCTGGGAACGCCTGTACAAGTCCTGGAAACTCCTGGCGTAGTCGTTTTTAGGGATAGCCTTCAGTTGGGTCGTAATATTACGTTGGATGTCTGGCCACTTCGGGGGGCGTCTTCTACGGTGTTCCGGCATCCTCGGAACCGTTTAAACCACTCATAAACACACTTCAAAGTAATAGCACTTTCTTTGTAAACTGTTGTCATCATTTCATGAGTCTCTTTCGTTCGCTGATCCATTTTGGGTTTCGACCGCTCATACTACGCCTTGTCTCTTCAATGTCCTGTTTAAACACAATAAACACACTCGCAGCGCTGATTCTCTCAAATTTGTTTAAACATGTCTCGACCTGTCTGGGGCAGGATACGACGATGGTGCACTCTTACGACCGTTAGCAATTTGACGTCATTCACCGAACTTTATAGTCACAGGTTGTATATTTGCTAAAAGTAATTCTGATTTTCTAATTTTCTACCATTATTTTTATATAAAATGCATATACGAATTATTATAATTAAACATAATCGAAATTTCCCAATTTGCTAAGGTTATTTTTTTCATAAATTTTAAGAAAGGTTGTTCAAGTTATATTTATTTCAATTTATTTCATTTCAGAAGTTGTAATTTACGTGTAGGTAATGACAGAGGCAATAATAGTTAATTACGTTCATAACAAACTTCTGGTCCTAGAAATAGAAAATTGTAATTTAGTAAATGTGCTAGTTAAAAATATTAAAGAAGGGTGCTTTTCTCTATCATTCCCAAAAGTTGCAAAATTTATAAAAATAATTAAATGTGGATAAGTAAACTCTCTTTTTTAAATGCTCATTTATCACTGCGGATCATTAATTGTTTTAATAATTTAATAATTATTTTATTTCATCTTTAATTTGGTAACAAATTGGAAAATCGGAATTATATTTAGTAAATGAATTACACATTCTCATACATATTAAAATAAATTTAGGAAGGGGAATAAAATTATCGAAGACTGGATTTTACCCTTAACTGCAAAATAGGATTACAGCGTTTTACCACTGGACCAGCACAACTCCTATTGTACAATTCGGACATTTATAAAATGCAGTCATCGATAACAAACTTCATGATTTTTTTTCTCGAAAAATTTTGAGATGTGCACGAGTGGCTTTGCATGGATATTTAATTAGGTGAAAAATATTCGTCGAATTTTTTTTTATCAAAATCGGTGAGTCAGAGACGTGGAGTCTCCTTGTGGGTCATTAGAAGGTTTGGTATAGGTTTCTATTTCGATAGTGAGCTTCACGCCGTTTCTGGCGATGCACGAGCTTTTCAAACACACATGTTACAGATAATTTACTGAGAGTCAATATAAGGTAGTGGAGGTGGCATCTTTCAAAAAACAAGATTAAATTCTTTGAGAAACCCGAAAATTCTTGGAGGCTGTGAATCGCTGTTATTCCTTATGTTGGATTGTTGCTTTCATTCAATAGCGATCCTTTGTCTCTGTTATTAACGGCATATCCTTCTTCTTCGCTCCTGTAATATATTCTGCAGTTCAACTTTTATAGCGAGCAAAAAAAAAAAAAAAAAGACAAGTGACATAAAGAAAGCACACCGCAGGCTGTCTTCACCGGCGACAATTGGCAGAGTCGGGGCAGTCCGCGAGCTTTCGGAACAACTCTCATACGACTGCAGGATTACGACGACTTGGGTTCTGGAGCTGAAGCAATATTTGCAAGCTCTCTTTAATTTACGACACAGTTTGAGTGCTATCTGAAAAGACTAAGGTTATTTTATGAGGTGAAATTCCAGACTATATAATTCGACATCGCTGATTAAGTCATTTCAAAAAGAAAATGTATTTTACATTATATGCTTTTGATTTTATTTGTTCCTATCCGTAAGTATTCTAATCTTTGGTATGTACTAATGTTAAGACTGCAAGTAAGTAAGTAAATCAACAAACAAAAAACGGATGAATCGTTCTGTACTCTCTGCCTGTATTCAGCGTTTCCCGACTAAACGGGTGAACCAAACTCGACCATATATGAACCTTTAGACTTTGAAAACGAACTTTTCAAATCATTTCCGCGTGTCACTTTAGATAAGTAAGCAAACAAGATGAAATCTAAATTGCCCATGTGCATTTACTCTTTATAAAAGATGCTAATTAAATTTAATTAGAATTAATTTAGAAATTGCTGCTCTTCCATTAATTAATGATTATACTTGATATTTAATAAAACTGTAAATTACTGAATGATGATGCATGAATTGCAATAGATAGGCAAGCAGTTCGACAAACAGATGGCATTATTTATAACATTCCCACGTGATAGCCTCCGAGCAATTGTTCATAGGAATCACTTTTATAACATAAGCGTTTTAATTTTGTTTTGATAATTCTGAATGGGAGCGTAATGATTTCCTTTCGATGTTTCACTTCAGTTTTTTTTCGTGGGTGGAGAAGGATAGGAGCACAAAAGGAAGAGACAAGGGCCGAAATGGTGGGATCCCGTCGGAAGCCTTATCTTGTCAGTGGCCGGTCTTGAACTACAATAGCGTAAATTAAAAACCAGTAGGAGGTTGACAGATTAAGAGGAAGTCAAAATGAATGGAAGAATGTAAACTCAGCAAAAACAAAGACAGTCCACGAAAATTAGATACAATGTCACGGAATGAAGAATAAAATGAAAACTTTTCCCCCTTCTCTAAATTGATAGCTTTATTATTTATTTTATTGTTATGATTTAAGCCATCGTGACACACTATGTATTTAAAAGTTAAAAAAAAAAGAAAATTCAAGAAAAGATTCTAATTTATGGCGCAGTTTCATATAATCAATTTGACTACTCATAGATCATTTTGATTTATGAAGAAAATGCAGATAATACACTACATTCACAATATTTGCATTTATAAGCACTGCATTCGCCTCAGAAAAAAATGAAAAGATAAACGTAAGAATAAAGCTTTTATTATGGAATAACAATAATGTATTTGTCAAAAACATTATTAATTTTAACGTTGCCTACTTTAAATGCTCACCTTACAGTCGTTTAACTTCGGAATATTTTGCCCTTGAAATGGTTAATATTTGGAGCTTTCTTTAATTTTTTTTTCGAAACTTAATGCTAGAAAATTTAAGTGGTTAACAGATAAATGGATCTTTATATTTTATAATATAGTATTCAGTCATCTGCATTTACAGCTTTACTACAAGTTATAAAGATTTTTGATTTGAATAAGAAGTCGGGAAATAGTCGACTCCAAACTGTCGGGGAAGCAGTGTGGTTTCCGACCTGGCCGAAGCACGACGGATCACATCTTTGCTCTAAGGCAAATCTTTGAGAAATCCTGGGAGTATGCAAAAGAGGTCTACGCTTGCTTTGTGGACCTCGAAAAAGCATATGACAGGGTTCCTCGGGAGAAGCTCTGGCAAGTGTTGCAAGAGTATGGAGTGGATGGGCAATTACTGGTTGCTATCATATCTCTGTACGAAAGCTCTGAGATGTGTGTCCGGATAAATGGCATTAAGTCAAGACCGTTCACCGTGGGTGTTGGACTCCGCCAAGGGTGCGTACTGTCGCCCATCTTGTTCATTATCTTTATGGACTGGATAGACAGGGGCAGCCGAGGCGATGAGCGTGTTTGTGTGGGCGACTGCCTGGTGGAGAGGTTGCTCTTTGCGGACGACCTTGTCCTGCTTGGGTCTTCCCGCACGAACCTTCAGCATGCACTAGACCGGTTTGCAGCCAAATGTGAAGAAGCTGGGATGAAGATCAGTGTGGCTAAAACCGAAGCTCTGGTTCTTTCAAAACAGCCTGCTCAGTGCGCTCTCCATGTTAGGGGAGCCTCATTGAGACAGGTGGAGAAGTTCAAGTATCTCGGGATTGCATTCACGAGTGATGGACGGCAGGAGAAAGAATTGGATGCTCGGATCGGTGCAGCAAGCTGTGTCAGACGTGAACTGTGGCGATCCGTGGTAACGAAACGAGAGCTGGGTAACAAAGCCAAGCTCTCCGTCTTCAAATCTATCTTTGTCCCCATTCTCACCTATGGTCATGAGGCTTGGGTAATGACCGAAAGAGTGCGATCGCGGGTACAAGCGGCCGAAATGAGATTCCTGAGAGGTGTGGCAGGTGTTACCTTACTAGATAGAGTGTACAGCAGCACAATAAGGGAATCTTTAGGTGTTGAGCCGCTACTTCTCCGCATTGAGAGATCTCAGTTGCGCTGGTATGGCCACGTGATACGGATGCCGCAAACTAGTCTTCCTAGGCAGTTGTTATTTTCCAAGCCGGTGGGTAAGAGACCAAGGGGTCGGCCTAGAACCAGGTGGCTAGACTACATGGAGAATCTGGGTTCGAGTCGCTTGGATATTACCAGGGATGACATGCGCCTGATGGCGGAAGATCGCGATCGCTGGAGATCCTCCATAGGGCTGCTGCCCCCGCGACCCTAACGGATAAGCGGGTTTGAAAAGTAAGTAAGTAATAAGAAGTCATATAAGCAGATAAGGATCATTCAAATGAAAACAGTCAAAAGACATAGTAAAATAGTGAATGGATTCATTGCGGGATCTTCGTCACGAAACATCGATGGCACACAAGTGTTATGATGCACTGACAGCTGACTCTATAGTCACGTGCGAGAATAGCAGCCTGCAGTTTTTCAGAATATAGCATACCATCCCAACCGTCTTGTTGTGCCAAGAAATGTTGAACATGTTGCGAATGATTTTTAGTTTTTAATCGCAGAAGATATCAATAATATAGAAATCCATCGCCATGTGAGATGTGTGAAAATTGCATGCGACTCTGAAACCTGCAGTCATGGTTGACGGATAATTCGAAGCAAAACAAGCAAACTGTGCAATCATGGATGCTTCCATAGCAGACGGTTAAGTCTCATTTGGGAAAAGAGAAGAGTCACTATGGAATTACAAGGGTTATTCAAAAAGAGTTGTGCAAAAATAAAGCTGATTTATTTTTATTGAACTGGCATACAAAAACACTTTGATATGAAATGATAAAAGAACTTCATAAGTTTCTTGTGTGTATGTGTGGGGATTGGTATGTAGTACGCGACCAACTGAATGCCACCTATCAGGACGCCGTATCGGCCGTGCGGGTAATGATGGTTTGCCGATTTAACACCCTGCGACTTTTTAAATGTCTATGTTCCCCCATTACCACAACAACGGGACGAATTGAAGAAACGCATGTCTGGTGCAGCGGAGCTGATACCGAGGATAAGTTGGGAATCTACTGGAAAGAAATGGACTACCATGCCACCCGGGGTGCTCACATCTATAAGAAACTTAAGAAGTTCTTCTATCTTTTTATCAATATGGTTTTTGTATGTGATTATTGAGTAGAGAAGCAACAAATTCTATGGGTACTTACAAATGAGAGAAGAAAGGAACAGAACAAAATGCCAGTGCTCCATTAAAATCATTATGAGATCTGGATTTCTGTTTTGTTCATTTCCTCTTTCATTTTGTATGTCATTTCAATAAAAAATAAATCAGCTTTACTTTAGCATTATCTGTTTTTGAATAAATTTATACTATAAATTTGGAAGTGTGCATACTATCATCCGGGATCACCTGCAATGTCAAAAGATTTGCGCATAATGGGTGTCACGCCAACTTACAATCTATGCATGGATATTTTCTTGGAACATTTGCTCCAGTATCAAAAGGAGATCGCCATTACATTGATAGAATCATTCTCAACTGTAAAGCAAAAGACAAAGCAGCGAAAGAACACAAAGGGAATGCAGACAAGTACACAGCATATTTTTTTCGCAAGCAACGTTGTTCACTCGCATTCTAAATTTTTTTAAAAAATATTGATATCATTGGTTATAAAAACAAAAGATTGCGAGGCAAGTGCCAAATTATTGCCGGTCATTGGATGTATAGTGTTTATCTTAATTAAACATCGCAAGTTCATTCGTGACAACGGTTCGTCCTTTTAAGCAATGCGCCTGAATCAATCCATTCGCATACACAGTAATTCCTTTCTGAACTAAATGATCGCTAAGTTGTCTTTCTTCTTCTTGCCGTTACTTTTTTATTTTCGGAAGGTATTCTTTTTTCCGTGCTTTCACACTCTCCCTTCCCTGTTCTCTTAAGCCTTGTTTTTTTTGGTTTTTTTTGGGGTTTTTTCTCTTGACCTGTTCGTTTTCTGGTGGTCAAGGCTTTCGAAATTCTTTCATGTCACCTTGTTGTCAGGAGTGCTTCTCGTCGGCTACCGTTCTTCGCCAGGTGTTGTTTTGGTGCAGTCGACTGTCCAAGGGACTGTAGAGGCGCCGACAGCCTCCAATTAGAGCGTCATTACACGGCGAGGGAATGTCGTCGTCGTCGTCGCTACGTTGCCCCGAGGGCGGGAGACCTTACGTCAAGGTCGACGCCCACGCTGTCATTTCATTTAATTTTCCTAGACCCTTCTCTGTTGTCACCGCCATAAAAAATTGATAGTAATAATATTCAGGGTTTCATTTGAATAAGTAATTTTTGTGTTCTTTGTTTCATTTTTCCATTTTGTTAACAGAGACAAATGAAACTTGTCCTCCCCTTTTCTTGTAATGGAAGAAATCGTGCGCATACAAAATTAGTAAGCTCAGGAGCACGTGATCTGCGAGTTAATAAACTTGCCCAGGAAATTACTTCAAAAAACAATTTCGGTTAATGTATGAAATGATTTAAAAATGAAAAAAAAATTTTTTTCAAACTTACGCTTAAAAATTGAAAATCTTCCTTAGGCTAAGAGAGAACGAAAAAGTCTACTAAATTGTTTCTCATGGTTTTCCCTTTTACAAAATTGTAAAAAAAAAGAAAGTAATGGATTAACAAAAATTAGATGATGATGAGATAGGAGCAGGCATTCACTTTTTTTGTAGCTCTTATTTTCTTCTTTCTTAGGAGACTTGAATTCTTTCAGGAATAATAAAGAAATGATGCGTTTAGATTTGCTTTTATAAAGATTATATTAAAACGCGAAATTTTTTAACTGAAACGTTTTCAGCAGACCTTAAGCCTTAAATATATAAAAAAATTAAGAATATAAAAGAAAAGAATGACTAGACGCAAAAACCCTAGAATAAAACAAAAATTGAACACAGAGTGGTACGACTCTGAAAAAAGCTGACATTTCGAATAGAGATTATCCTTTGTCAAAGCAAAAAATTAAGAGTAACTTATCGCATATACAGTGTCCAAATAAAGTTCCTAAACCTTCGAAATTGTGCTCATTGTGTATTAGATTGATCATCATTGGCAACATTTTTATTGATATGCCAGTAATTTCAAGAGAGACAACACAGAATTGGGTCTTCAATAAAGTATTATTGAAATAATTGAAAGGAATAGTATTACATGTTTGCTAGTATATATTTTTTAATGATGGAGATAATTGTTTCGGGTGCCGCCATTATTACTATAGAACATTTATAAAACATAGTAATGAAGATGAAGAGTTTAATAACAAATTGACGAAATATATAGATCTTCGTGTTAATAATTTTTCTTTCGAGAATCAACCTGTTACAGAAAGTATTTTAAGATTACATGATAACTACAATGTTTTTTGCAGCAATTGTAGAAATCCGATTTAACACCTTAAATGAGCAAAAATGTTTGCTTTATCATCATTTAATTCCAGGCCTCTTTGTACTTTGGAAGTGGACATAATTTATTGATTATTAGGTAATGCAATATATGTTAAGAAAAGTTGAAGAAACTTATATAAGAAAAGGTTGATCCAATCTAATCATCTCCAGAAAGATCCAACCATTTTCATCATTTATTTATTTCCAAGTGTGCAATGCAAAATCCATATTCCAATGATTTTTTGTGTTATACTTAAACATACCACAGTCCAATTCCGGTAATTAATTAATTAACACGAAATCAATGAGATTTATTTATTGAAGAAACTTAAATGTGTCTCCGTGACCGATAGAGCCAGTGGTTTGGATTCCATTTTAAAAAGATAGGTTAGAACGAAAAACTCAATCTATATTTTGTAAACGGATCGCTTACGATTAAGTTTTAAAAGGCAAACCAGGTATGATTAAATGTGATTATTGCTGTCATGCCTTCAAAGGCAGAAATCATCGATTTTGAAAGAGAGCCGATTGTTGGGTGCTATTTCTTTTGGGGGGGGGGGGAGACGTTTTCAATAGGCAGGTGAGCTTGCTAATTTTTCGCGAGGAATGACGCCTAAGGTCACATGAGCATGATAATTTCAAGGAAAAATTATCATCAAGAACAATTTTTTATCACGCCCCGAAACAATATGGATGAATAAGATACGATACGATTGTGACAGATACGTGCGTACACAAGAAACATACAGGTTTTGGGTGGTTAAAGGCGATTTTGAAGCTAATTCAAGAATATTTTGGTTTGTTCCTTCTGTTAGAATGACTAGTTGATTTTGGCTTTATTTCTGAGCAATCATTTTCTCTCATTACAAAGAATTCCTTTTCTGAAACGAAAGCTATTTTTTCAGGACAATAACCCACAACACGTATGGGCATTTCAGGATTTGAAGAGTTTGAGAATGATCTTGCATAGCCTAGTCATGAGATCAACCAAATAGAACAAGAGCAGCCAAAAGTTGACGGTAGAATCGGTTTAGATCGATTGCTGAAGTTATTTGGAATATATAATTTATCTTATTATCCTTTATCAGAACATTTAAGAAAGACATTTAATAACATTCCACGCTGCAAAAACGTCATCTCGCATTTGCTTTATATGTGGCAATGAAGTCGACCATAGCAAGAAACAAGTCGCCATTCTTGACTTACACTACTTTGGATCATCATTTCAGATGACGTTTTCTGCTTTATCGTGATTTACGCGGTCCTTGCTTATCCGCTGTGACGTATGCATTTTTACTGATATTGTGTGATAGGCGTAAATACCTAAACATAATACGTAAATAATTTTTATGTATTAGTTGTTTCCATTTCACCATTCATCTGTATCACTCGTTTTATTACAGCTTTATACTTTTGATCGAGCCTGACAAGATCAAGTAAAAATACCATTTATCCAATTAAAAAAAAAAAAAAGATTGTTTAACAGGTATTTCTTGGCGAAAGTTGTTGAAGCAGTATTTGTAAGCAATAGCCTGATAGTTGATTGGTTGGTTTGTTAGAAATTTTGGCGTCGACTACTAAGGTCATTTTGCGCCTTTTACACAAGTTATATCTGAACATAGCCCGGGGACAAATACAAACATCTATGCCCACAGCGGGATTCGAACCCACGACCAAGCGGACACGAGAACTAGAAAGCCTACGCCCTGGCTCTCTCGGCCACCTGGCCGGCGCCTGATAGTAAGAGCGTATGCATATCCTTATTTTCTGACGAATACCACATTCTAAATGCCACATTTGAGTTTCAAACTGAACGCCATGTTTGTGAGGCATCTTTGAATTCTGTTTGCAAAAGAATTGACTGCTGTTACTGTTGAACCGTCATAATTCCTCAAATTTTCACCACACTCCATTATTTTCTGGGTAAGTTCGACTCTTGTGTTTGAACGAGCAGCGTACACAATAGATTTTCAGATCTGCCCCAAACAGATGTTCCTCCAAAGGAAGTAGGGGAGAGCGCGGTAATAACGATCACCGGGTAATGCCGGTTACCAGAGTATCTCGCATTTGCTTTGTAATGGAAACACTCTAGCACTTGCTGCTTCCTCATGACCGTTTGGGGAACGACTGTCGAAGGAGTCGCCACTTGGCATTGTCTCAATGATACGTTTATGGATTTCACTTATGTATGAAATGTTTTTTTGCCGTAAACTCTACTATGATGCGTGTAATGTTTAATCGCACATTTATTTTAATTGTAGCATAGATGGTTATTTTATTTTTCCGTCTGCAAATATTGCTTGCTCTTGGGGTATGGCAGCCAGTTTCCTCATTGACCCTTTATCCTCCATTATCTCAACTCTGTGGAAAACTCTATTTGTTGGTTTCCGGTTCTCAGAAATTGGGTTAGAATGAAGGAAAAGTCTAAATGAACTGCTGAAAACACGAGCAGGCTAAAAAGCCATTGATGACGGACTGTTCATCAGAAAGGTTTCAAGACAATTTGACCAACCATTTTAAAGTTTACAATAAATTTTTCTTTTATGTATTAATTTATCCTTTGCATATTGTATGAATACATTGATTTTTGCAATCAAAACTCTTACCGCCATTACCCATTACGATCAAAATATAAGTAGAAAGATTTCCCCTACGTGCACACTCCGTGCTATTATTTATCCAAAAATTGTGTGTCTAAAGTATGTAGTTTTGATTTTATTGTGATTTGTTCTTAGGTGATCGTCATTACCCCGCTCGCCCTTTATTCAATGGAGCTTGAGCAAGTGTTTTTGGTAACCACGCCAAGTAAACCACAAATAATAAAATTATTAATTAAGAATGTTTTGCATTCCTCAAAACAAAGTTTTTAATAATAAAATCGCAAATCATATTTTTCTCCACCTGTTTTTTTATTATTCATTAAGATACGGATTACGCGAGTTAGTAGAAGAGTTAGCATCATATTTTTCTTCCAACTTCATAAATATGTAAAACTAGCAGAAAACCCGGCATTGCCCGGGATAATTATAATTGTAGGTAAGCAGAACAATCTCAAGAATCTAAATTAAAACTCCAAATTGGTTAAATAATAACTCAATCAATAAAACAGAGCGAAGGGACTATCCATTCTTAGAAAAATCCGAAAAACAGGAATTCTACGTGACACACCGGGACTTTATTTAAACTCTTCCTGACCTGCCTCAGTTTTAAACGATATCCATCTTCACCACCGGGGAAAATCAATGGATACTTTAGATCCAAGTTTTTCTTGCCCTTGACGTAGAAGCTCTCATACCCTGTTGCTCTATTCGAAACTCCCGGTGTTCAGATGTTTCCAAAGCCCGTATAGCTTATTCCGTTTTAGCTGCAGAGGTTCTGTGACCAATACTCGTTCATTCTCCTTTCCAGACACATAAATTTTCGCCAGTCGTCTGGACGTTTGATTGGGAACTCAAGGGAGACACGTGTGACTCCTTTTCCTCCTCAATAGACGCTGCCTTATTTATGTCCTGTCACTGCATCATCATTTTATGCTCATTATTATTAATAATTCTTGGAAACGAAAATTCAATCATCGCATTATCAGCATCTCAGTTTCCAAATATTCACATTCACACAGAATATAGTCAAAATGTCTTTTTATGAAATGTTTGGATCAGCTGTGCTACCAAATAAGCTAAGTGATAACCCCAGCGTGTCTCGGCCTTTTTGTTGGGATTAAATTTTGCAATATCTTAAAAATAAACACATGAAAACGCTTAGAATTAATATAGTAAAAATTATTAATGAAAATTCGCAAAAAAATTTTTTTAAGGCTCTCCAAGGATGCCACTGCTGGTCAAAATAATTTCTTAATCACGTAATCTGACTTTAGATGTACACTTGATGCTGCTGCAATTCCCACTCTTCTCTCGATGTCTTGAAGCAAAACTTGGCCATTCATCACTTTGTATACTCTAGCAGTCGCCGATTCTTCTATTACATGCTTACCATTTGCTCAATAGAGCACGGAGCTAAAAGGGTGCTTCCTCTTTCGTCTGTCCACCCTTTCTCAATAGTCTGCTAACTCTCCATTATCTCCAGTTACTGATCATTTTTAAAGATTTTCAAGAAATTGTTAAGTACTAAGAACTCTCAATTCCAAGAAAAGCCTGATTAACAGGAATTCTATGCATTGTTACAAATTGAAACTTATCTATATTGCACAAACTTTGCCTTGCATTGTTGATCATGAGATATATATTGTTGGTCCATGCAATGTGTCTCTGAATTGCATGCTGATACCATTGTTGATACCTATTGTTGCACAAACTTTGCCTTGCATTGTTGGTCATGAGATATTTCTCATTAATATGCCTTGCCATAACCATGAATATCGATATTTGTATCGATATTTATTATTTTTCCGAAATCTGAGGTAGACAGTGACCTTCCTCATGCTTTGAAGGTCAAATATGCAAAATTTCATCAAAATCGGAATAAAACTGTGAATTTGTAAAATAACAAACAAACCCACCCACAAACAAACATCCTTCTTTATATATATAGATTAGAAGAGGTACCCAGCGTGGCCCGGGATAATTACACTTGCACAAACTTTTCCTTTCATTGTTGGTCATGAGATATATATTGTTAGTCCGTGCAGAGTGTTTGTGAATTGCGTGTTGATACCACTGTTGATACCTCTTGTTGCACAAACATTGCCTTGCATTGTTGGTCATGAGATATTTCTCATTAATATGCCCTGCCATAACAAAGAATATCGATTTTTTATTGATAATTATTATTTTTCCGAAATCTGAGGTAGACAGTGACCTTCCTCATGCTTTGAAGGTCAAGTATGCAAAATTTCATCAAGATCGGAATATAACTGTAGATTTGTATAAAAAACAAACAAACCAACCCACAAACAAACATCCTTCTTTATATATATAGAAGACTAGAAGAGGTACCCGGCGTTGCCCGGGATAATTACACTTGCACAAACTTTTCCTTTCATTGTTAGTCATGAGATATTGATTGTTGGTCCATGCAGAGCGTTTGTGAATTGCGTGTTGATACCATTGTTGATACCTATTGTTGTACAAACTTTGCCTTGCATTGTTGGTCATGAGATATTTCTCATTAATA
>JAHWFO010042181.1:4200868-4311596 GCA_023313115.1 Rhysida immarginata | reverse complement strand
TGAGATATTTCTCATTAATATGCCTTGCCATAACCATGAATATCGATTTTTTATCGATATTTATTATTTTTCCGAAATCTGAGGTAGACAGTGACCTTCCTCATGCTTTGAAGGTCATGTATGCGAAATTTTATCAAGATCGGAATAAAACTGTAGATTTGTATAAAAAACAGACCCACAGACAGACCCACAGAGCCACAGACGCACAGACCCACAAACATCCTTCTTTATATATATATAGACTAGCAAAGGTACCCGGCGTTGCCCGGGATAATTACACTTGGATGTAAACAGAACAATCTCAAAAAATTAAATTAAATTTTGCAATATCTTAAAAATAAACACATGAAAATGCTTAGAATTAATACAGTAAAAATTCTTAATGAAAATTTGAAAAAAATCTTTTTAAAGGCTCACAATAGTCTTTGTCGTCTTTCCACTCTTTCTCAATAGTCTGCTAACTCTCCATTATCTCCAGTTACTGATCATTTTTAAAGATTATCAAGAAATTGTTATGTACTAAGAACTCTCTTTTCTAAGAAAAGCCTGAATAACAGGAATTCTATGCATTGTTACACTTGAAACTTATCCATATTACATCATCATTTTATGTTCATTGTTATAATTCTTGGAAAGATTGCTTTAACATTACATCATCATTCTGTGCTCATTGTTATTGGTGAATTGCGCGTTGATACCATTGTTGATGCGAACACAATGGGCCTATTGTTGCACAAACTTTGCCTTGCATTGTTGGTCATGAGATATATATTGTTGGTTCATGCAGTGTGTTTGTGAATTGCGTGCTGATACCATTGTTGATACCTATTGTTGTACAAACTTTGCCTTGCATTGTTGGTCATGAGATATTTCTCATTAATATGCCTTGCCATAACCATGAATATCGATTTTTTATCGATAATTATTATTTTTCCGAAATCTGAGGTAGACAGTGACCTTCCTCATGCTTTGAGGGTCATGTATGCGAAATTTTATCAAGATCGGACTAAAACTGTAGATTTGTATAAAAAACGTACACACAGACGCACAGACAGACCCACAGACAGACCCACAGACAGACCCACAAACATCCTTCTTTATATATATAGAAGATATTTGCTACAACCTTGGTACTCTTCAAAATAGGTCCACAAATGGCTATGCATTTGCCCACCCTTCAATCTCGGAATCATTTTGAAACAACTCTTTCGGGCGCTCGATGGTCTTTCACTGCGCGAGTTGTCCTCAATGTTGGTTTTCGCCTTCTTTAATTTTTTTTTAAACCAATCGATTGATGTTTTCATCAATTGTTATCTCACCATACACATTCCTGAGCCTTCTGCGGATGTCGGCAGCAATATATTCTTCTTGGGACAAGGATTCCATGTTTGCTCTTTATTTCTGCTTTAAAATCTTATCTAAAGTAACATAAAAGTACAGAAAGTTTAACAATCAAGCAAGAATAATTACTCTATGTAAAGGGGTAAAGACATTACATTTGGGTTAATATTAGCAAACAGGGATTAATGTCATTACTACACTGATATATAAAACTTAAGTCAAAAGATAAAGGGACATTTTATCCCGATTAGATAGTCGGCAGCACTAAATGTTCAGAGTGGTAATTTATTACTCAGCTCGGTCTGATAGTGATTTGTGTCAATTCAATATGAGTGCTCCATTGTCAGACTGCACTAAGGAAAAAAAAAATGAAAGCACTGCTGATACGTTTTCTTCACTCGAAAGGGGTTTTGAGCTGTTGGAGGCAGGACTTAAATCCTAAGATGGCTCCTGATGACTTTCATCTTTTTGGTCCTTTTTTTTTTCTTTTCTTTGGATGACAAGTTTGTTGAAGTGGTGCAGGAGTGAATGCGTAAGGCGCCATAAAATTTTTTTCTAAGATGGAATCCAAAAGTTTATTAAGGGGTGAACTAAATACATAAAAGTAGGAGGAAATTATTTTGGAAAAATAATAGAAATTTTAATCTTATTTATACGATAAAAGGTTTGATATTTTAAAATACCCCTTTTCTTTTTGACTCTCTCGTAAACAGTATACGACAAATAAGCATAGAACAGATACCTAGAAACCAAACTGGTTAAAATTTAAATATTGCTAGGAATGTAAATATTATTGCATCGGCAAAGAATAGTCACGCAGTTTCTATTAAAAATTGTTCAATTCAAGAGATTTCTCGGCATAACATATCCTTTATCTTATGAAGATAGGATTATGTGTAGGCTTAGATTTTGAGATATTCTTTACTTTTGCCGTGAATCTTTTCTACATGTGGAACTTAAATTATTTAATTTTATGCAAAGTTAGGAACAGATTCTCCGCAGTTTCCAAATGTGAGGTTCCCAATTATTTTAAATATTGGAGCAAAAAGCCTCATACACGCAAGAGTAACTGCGCAGATATCACCAAACATGAGATTTTTTCATTCGATTACTGTGTAATCATTATTAGGGACGTTGCGATACTACTGATATGAGTAAGTATCGATACGTTTCTTTCGATATTGACAGTATCAGTATCGATATCGGTTATTCGAAAATATCGTGGTATCGAAAACAAAATATGAGTATCGGTAAATAATATCGGTACTATTTTTTAAATTTTAGAAATATATTTTTATGCGTATGACTATTAATGTTTCGTATCACCTTTTCCATCTGCCGAGCTCAATGACGGTCCCACTCCTTATGCCACCATAACGCGTCTCTAATATCGTTGTAGATTCTACTTTTGCGTATTTTATTTACCATCTCCAAAATCTAATGGATTAAGAGGTTTAATTCATGTATTCTTTGCCACCCATTTAAAAATTAAATATTATATTTTTTGCAACAATAATAATAAACAACAACTTTTCTTTGTTGTACGCAGTCGCTTGTAGAATATACAGTTTGTTTCTGAATGGTGTGTACAAACTTTCAGGATATGTTCCAGGGACCAAAACAAGCAGAAAATGTCATATGAACATGGGGTCGAAGACAGTTCTTTCTATAGTGAAATGGTTTGAAGGTGTCCTATAGTAGAAGAAGAGTTACAATTCAAAGAAACGTCTGAAGAAAATTGTGTTCTCCTGACGTGCACGGACTTCCTTGTAATCTAACGGAGGCCTATCATTTTGATAATTTGCTATAGCAAATGTATTGTCTTAGAAACAAGAAATTATCCCCCCCCCCCCAGGCGGATATAGGAAAATAGCGGAAGCCCTGTGGTGATGTATTTTTACCCCTTTATTTTCACTTTTAAATCTCCCAAATTTTTTGATCAGAAAACTGATTTTCTCGAACATAGTATTCGAATCAAAATATGTAAACGTGTTCTAGCTTCTTTCGTTTCTCACCATTGCCGATCGAAGGACATATATGACTTATATTGCCATATTTCTAAAGACCAAGTGACTGCCACCCCCACAACTCCGACCTTACTGGGATGATTTATCTCAAACTTCATAGTTATCTGCTTACCGAATTTCACTCCAGTGCCATGTAGACCTTTTCGTACTCTCTAACTCCCACCTCCGTAATTCCGACCCCAGTGGGCTAATCAAAATCAAATTAAATAGTGAAGGAGGACATGCCTATAGTAAACTATGTTCGAAATTTCAACTTTCTACGTGAAAAAATGTAGAAAATATGAAGGGTACAGACGGACGGACGGACAAAAGGACATTGTGAAACCAATAAATCACACAATTTGCAACATCTATAGGCTTTAGTGTTAATTTCGTCTACCGCAGGATACCTTCAAACCAATATAACTCTAGAATGACACGTTTTCGACTCAATGCTCATATGACATTTTGTGCTTATTTTGGTCCCTAGAACATATCTGAAAGTTTTACAGGCCATTCAGAAACACCCTGTATACAGTTCAATATTACTTGAAACTTAAATACATGCAATTGTGCCTGCTTTTTTTCGCTTTAAGTTTGATTTCGATGCCGAATATCGTATCGAAAAGAGTATCGCAACGTCCCTATTCGAAATATCGGAAGCCACATTCTGGATTTAAAATTTGAAGACAGTAGCAAAGATTCCTTCCCGGATTACTGGAAATTGTGAAATCCCTCTTTGCCCTGTTATTGCTCCTTCAATCTTATTCTTCAATTTCCATTTTCTGGATGATCTCTTGGGTCTACTAGACTTCTTACTTATCTCAGTGTATTTCCTTTGGTATCTGTTGAGGTCGAGTGAGTTTTGTGGAAGCACTGCTTCCGTCCCACCCGATCAATTAATTGTACACTCCTGTTGATTTTCGATTGTTCTTCCTCACTCGTTGATGAAGTTGACCTAATTCGCCGCCCCCTCCTCCCTCGAGTAAGAAAATGATACACATCAAGCTTGTTTAAATAAAACTGTAAAATAATATAAAGTTCTGCTATCCCGATATAAAACTTTTTTTTTTTTTTTACAGTAGGCCAAAAATGCCATCCCTTCTTCCTGCGCCCCTGTATTGTGTTCTGCTTACTGATTATATTTGCAGATGTGCTGAATAAGGATACTTTACTTTGGATCACCTTATATATTTGATATTTCTTTCTGTTTATTGTAAAAAAAAATCATATAAAACCAATTCTGTCCATCGATTCTAAGTATGTTGTTTGGAATTTTTCTTTTGAAAAAGAGTCAAAGTAGGCATTTTAATAAACATTTTCTCACTTCAACAAAGCGAATTACAGAGATAAATTTTTTTTAGCACGCTATTCATATTTTCAAACTTTTTTGGATGCATGGAAAAATATTACTTTATGTTAGATGAAATTAGAATTTTTTAAAGATCGAATGCTTTTAAATTTTTATAAAATTTGCACATGAATATCTGTTTTAAAAATGTTGAAGGTCTGTATTTAATTTTCTGGAACCCTTTCATCGATTGTTTCTCACATCCTATTCGAACATCACGAGCCTCATATTACTATAAATACCATTTTGAAGAGATGATAGTATACGAGATCGACGAAGAGCAGATTTCTTGTACATAATGATAACAGGTTGCCACATAAATTTTTGGTCTATCGGTAAAGTTTCAATGGCCCTGGAATTTCTTTCAACGACGATTGTTAAAATGAATCTGCTAATGGAAGAGGACTGTTGCTGAAACCGTCACGAAGCGCCCAAGGAAACATCCGTAGCTGATGAATCTTGACGAGGAAACCTCCAAAGAATAGTTTCATTCGACTTTCTGGAAGCGTACGATTGCCCACGGCGAGGCAATTAATAATGCACCAATCTCACAATCATATCCAAGGCTATATTTTCATGTTTAACGGTTATTAAATTAAAACCGAAAAACTGTGGTTGACCTGTAACCGTTTACTTTTTTTTAGAACTGCCTATTTAATATCAGTTCCTAACATTTTTTATTACCTCCCGGAGAACTATTTCGTGTTTCTATTTTTCATTGTTTTTCTAATTTTAAATCCAAACGTGAACTTAAATTTGGAGTATTTAGCATTCGTTCACGAAAAGATTTGAACTCACCCGTCACATACAAATATGGATTCTGAATTAGAAACTTTATATTAGTAACATGTTGAATATCCTTTACCTCGTACAGCATACCTGCGATTGGGCATGGATTTCGCAAGGTTTTTAAATGGATATACATCTAACGAATATCAAATCGCTCAGATTGAACGGAAATAGACGACTTTTCCGAATAACCTTTACCAATAGATCCCATATGTTCTCTATAGATTCAAATCCGGATGCTGAGGAGCTATGGAAGATGCTGGATAGGATTGTTCCTGATGTGATGCTCCTGAAAACCACTCCTGAACAATTTTTGCGGTATAGGAAGCACACTTATCGTGCAACCCCAACTGGATAGAAATTGTACAATTGACATTTAAGTAAATTTTGGGTTCACATAGCCATCTAGCAATATCAGTAGACTTTCATACCAGTAAGACAACTCCAGGCTATGATACTCCTCCAGACTCTTGGATTTTTATAACTTTGAATAAACCATCTTTTACGAATTTTACGAATTATACGTCTCTTTCAAATGAATTTTCTTTTGGCAAATGAATGATCGGAGAAACAAGAAAACAAATTAACCAAATATTCCTATGAGCTGGAAATTTTTGATGTATTTTAACATGCATCTAGATTTCCTATATTCAATAGCATTCAAGAATATGCTACAACTGGGATCAAAGAAATCCACACTCTAATACTGGACATGAAGAACTAAAAAGAGAGAGAGAGGGGGGGATGATGGTTACTTGACGGAATAGAGTGGAAAAGAATGAGAGTGGAAGTTACGAAATTCAGCATTACCAATTCAATGGAACTTTAATTCAAATATAGACATTTTACAATATTTAATACATTTTACATCTTAATTACTAAATTACAATGAAACCTCAACAAGATTAAAACTTTAAATAATAAAAGGACTTGGTTTAAAATAAAACAGTCTTAAAATTAACTTGCTTCCAAAATTTAATTAGAAAAGTCTGATATCAAAAATCATAAACATAAATAGTGTATCAAAAATAATAATAAATATATTTAAAATTGCTTTATATGAATAAAATTAAAAAAAAAGAATCGTCAAATCCTTCAATTGGCTATAACTGTATTTGAGATTTAACACGCATTCATGGAAGAGGAGATTAATTAACCCATTGAAGATCACGAACTTTCTTTTTTAACTTTACTCGTATAGAGCAATTTTACCATTATTTTTGATAAATTATTTATGTATATGATTTTTGATTTTTGACACAAGACTTTTCTAATTAAATTTTATCAGGAAGTTAATTATAAGATCGCTTTATTTTAATTCAAGCCCTTTTATTATTTAATTTTTAACCTTTAAATCTTGTTGAGGTTTCATTTAATTTAGTATTAACATTATCCTTCCCTCAATATTTAATACAATACATTTTACACCATTTTTTCTGTAGCAATTTGACTTTTTCGGGTTTGTTAGTATGTTAATTACAACTAGTGATCGTGGTAGCTCCCTATGAGTCATTCCACGTCAAATTGAATAAAATCGGGTGGTAATTGACCATAGGGTCTCTGATTTGTCTCAAACTTTATCAGTGTATTCTAGTGGATAAAATATAAAGCATGCATAGTTTCGCTTGCCAGATAAAAATATATTTTAAGTTATAATTAATTTCAAAGTTATCAAAATTTCGCGCATCTCATCATATAAAACGAAGCATATCTCTGGTTATTTTCATCGTAGGGAATTGTCTATACGTCAAATTGAAGCTAAAATGAATCACTTTTTACTTTAATCTATTTTATGGACTTCAAAATAAAATATGAGGGGGGAAATGCACTTTAATTTTATAAAACCAAGTATTAACCTGAAAACGATGCTCTAAAATTATTAAAAAAAATAGAGTTTAATTCCCTCATATCCATTGCAAAACACTACAAAATTGCAGGATGGAATTCCAAATAGTTCAATCAATATTAAATTATTTATCAGGTCAGGTGCTCTGCTTTGATGTGTGAGCAGGAGCAGGAATACAACAATGGCTCAGGCGACGTCCTTGAAATGACGATCACGTCATGAGCAGTTAATATTTTTAATTAAATTACATCATTTATTTTCTATACTTCTAAAAGGAATTCCACTTTGACATTTGGGTGGGCATTAAAACAAATATAAAGAAATATGCTAGTATTTTTTTACAGATTTTTAATATGTCGTTTTAACTTAAAATATTCAAAATAAATGTTAAAATCATGTTAAATAATTTTTTGGCTCCTATACAACTGAGCTTGTACTACGTATAAAATGATTCTTTTAAAAATTAGCCTCTCTTTCCATATAATACTCACTTGTGGAATTCAAACTGGAACGTTTTAAAAGGCGAATTTTTTACTGAAATAGTAAGCAAAAATAATTTTTTAAAATTTTATCAATATTTTTTATTAAGAATGATTCTTTGAAGAAAAAAAAGTATGTTTTCGTTTTTTCAGTGGAATTGATAGCAAAACAGCATAATGAACTTGTTTCTTCATAAAATTACTCTTTTTTTTAAGTTAAAAATATAGACGTGAGTATCATACAGATTTTTTGTTTTTTTTAATTTGAGAAAAAAGTTTTAAACAGCAGTCAGTGAAAATTAATTTATTTCACCGTCATTTAGTTAATCAATTTCAGGTCACTTCCTCTTTGGGAAGCATTTCATTTTGTTTCGGCATTGTTGCCACAGAGTCCGACACCGTCCACCAATTAATATGATGAATCAGTTAATGTCCACGTCGAGTCAATTTATCTCCTTCGTCATCTTCATCACCTATAACAAAACAAATTAAAAAAGAAATGCAAAAAATATTTTTCATTAACTTCATTGAACTGCGCGTACAGATGGCGTCAATCCGATAGGGTGGGGGTTGAAAAAGGGAAGGAGAGGGAGTGTTAAAGCAGAAACAAAAACCCTTGTAATTTAGTCCAAGTGCTTCTGTAGATGAGATGAGTTCCTGCGATACAGACTTCACCAGAAAATTAATTATGGTGCAGGTTTACAAAACAAAAAAAAATCTTGAAAGGTCCAAGGAATTATGTTGACTGCTCCTAACCCTTCAATATACACTCTTTCTCGTTCGAAATGCCCCCACCCAGAAGAATAATTGCCTCCTCTCTCTTTCTCTCTCTCTCATGGCGCACTTTTCAACGAAGGGGAAAGACCCTGTCTTATAAAAAGTGGCGAAAACGAGAAAAAATATGTGAAACCAAGAGCAGTTGTGAATAGCAACCTTTCTGCAGTGAAATATTTAAAATGCAACAGCTTTTCTAAAAACAATACATAAATCCTTTTGTTTTATATAAAAAAGGTTGATTCCAGTTACATGCTATTAAATAATGTATACAAATAAATCACCCGATAGGCTACATAGAGTATTTCGTAATCATTTAAATAATACAGGCACTCAGCTCCTATAAGCCAAAATTATATTTAAAGTGCAGTTTGTTTAACTTTTTTAGCTTTTAATAAAGAGAAATTTTTTTCGACGTTAGCTTTTTTTTTTAGTGCGTAATAATTTCGCTCCATCATTTCTGTTATCGAAAATTGCCGTTAAACTTGTTTAAAGTTTAAATGAGGATACGAATTAGATGAAATATTGCTGCAATTATGTAAAAAGTCGTTCTAATGTTAACTTTAACAGCTCTTCTTTAATATTAACACAATTGGAGCTTTAATTTAAAAATTAATAGACGAAAGATTTTGAGTGAGGAGGAATGCATGACAAAAATTTGTAATAAGGGGGGAAAAAGCTTCACAAGAGGAAGTTTTATTTTTAAATTCATCATGAAATCTTTGTTCATTTAGTTCCTCGTTTTCGACATTTCTTTCATTTGCTCGATGAATTTAATTATTATTTGAATAAATGTTGCGTTCTTTGAAATATATAAAAAAAGTTAAAAAACACAAGAAAAAACTTTTCTTCATTCTCTTGTTGTTAAAATATGCGATAGGCAGAAAGGTATTCGTCTTAAATTTAATTAAAACACAATCATTAGCACCCGCTGGACGTAAGAATGAGATAAAAATGACACTAATGACTTGAAATTAACGATTAGTTCCGACTGAACTGATAGAACATGGCGACAAGAAGCACCATTTGGACTGCAACTCATCCACTGGGAAACGGGCAATAATTTGACTAATGACTTTTCCGCTTGATAACCAAGCAAAACTCTCCCCGGCCCCTTCCCTCTCTCCATTCCATTTACCCCCACCTGCTCTTTTTGCATAACGTCCACGTGAGCATGCACGACACAGATTCACAGCAGTTTAACATGATTCTCAACATTAAAGTGCTCATACTGAAAGGAAAGGGAATGAAAATTTTGAAATTGAAATTACAGTGTAATTTCAGTGGACCTTCATACTACTTTAATGTATTAATGTAGATCCAATGAATAGATTGAGCAGAATCTAGATAAAATCTACTCCTGTTTTGTTTTTTTCTTAACGAAAGCATATCAATTCATCAGTTCTTCATTTGATCTTATATGTTAACACGTAAGCAGTTGTGGCCATTTAAATTGTTTTAATTCAGCAAATCTAGTAAGCAAACTGATATATTTATTGCATTTAGGAATACCCACGACCAAAAGAATAAAAAATAAAAGAGTGTTAAACAGACAAAGTAACATTTTCTCTCAAGTAATAAGAGACTTCAAGCTGTTCTATTTGCTCATTGTTATGGTTCACACTGATCACGACGATTATAAATTCATTCTAAATTAGATTTATAGCAACTTTATTATCACGACTTTGGCTACCTAGTTATTTTTTTGGGTGGTAGATGTCAGAAAGTTAGGTCATGTATTTACATCTACGTTTAATCATTGTCACTGTGGGTACATAAACAGAATATTGGGAAATGCGTCTTCTCAGAATATAAACAGTCGTGATCGCCGAGCGCGACTCTCCTATCTATAAAGGAAGAAGAGTTTAAAGTATTGGCAAGTGCATTTTGGAATGGTCCATTTATTAGGGACATCACCTAATTTCGTCGCTATCACTGCTCGAAATTATCGGGGCAGGTGCTGTACAAGATTGCGAAAGCGGTCTTCAGGTATTCTGCCCATTTCTCGAAGATGACGTAACTTCTAAATCGGAGCATTGGTGATCTCAAGCGTGACTGTCCCTGTCGACTTCATCCCACAGATATTCGATCGAATTCAGATCTCGAGATTACGATGCTCATGGAAAAAAAAACAGAACTCGTAGTCATGCACATTGAGCATGGACAGTAATCAAGCCTAATGGCATGGAATGCTACCACGTTGAAAATGTCCTGGAAGGAGATGGCGAGCATGAACGGGTCATCGTTGTTTGGATTTGATTGATAAAGCGTTCAGAAATCCTGTAGCGTTTTCTGGGAATCAGGGAGACTAAGG
Organism: Rhysida immarginata; assembly: GCA_023313115.1. NCBI lineage: Eukaryota > Metazoa > Arthropoda > Chilopoda > Scolopendromorpha > Scolopendridae > Rhysida > Rhysida immarginata. The sequence continues at coordinate 4,300,696 of JAHWFO010042181.1, read as the reverse complement.
TTTGCCACGAAAACATTCGCAAATCATGATCGATAGTCCATTTGCTTGCAAGGTTGTCAATGCTCATGAAGGATACGTCTTTTTGTGCTGTTGACGCCATACCCTGACTCTGACATCCACATATCGAGATTCGTCGGATTAAGCAATGTTTTTCTAGTCGTCAACAGTAAAATGGCGCCATTCACTGGCCCATTGGAAGCCCCCGAAAGGGGTGCTGTTTTGGCTGATTACCATTGAAGGGACCATTGGCTGTGAACACTCGTTTTCCCAATGTCCGTGGAGTTATGCGTTCAGAAATGTTCCTTGGATTCCTTCATCGGTTTTATTTGACGGATTGTTGCATACTCTAAATCGTTGTTCGAGAAAACCCTAAAACGTTGAAGGTTACCTTCTTATCTGGAGGTTCGGCAATGCTGGTTTCTTGTAGCCTTACACCAACTTGCCGTCATACCTCTTTCGGTCGCTCAGATCCTTACATTTTCCCATCCTTCAACTGTTCATTCACGCAAAATATTCAGAACGACTGATAACTTTTAAAATGCAAAGATTAAGTTCTCTGTCACATGATCATGTCGTCGAATTACCCACTTTCTTAAGAGATGATGTGCTTACTAATTGGCCATTCGTGTGTATATATCTGAATATCCCTACCATTCATTGGAATGTACATGTATAAGTGAATATTTTTTGTGTATTTCATAGCTAAGCAGCATTGTCATCAACGGCAAACAGTTTGATACTATCATTGAAAATAATTGAAAATATTTCTTTCAACGAAAACGCAGCACGAAAAAACGCAGACAGGCAAGCCATAATAGACATTTAAGGAAGAAGTTCATTATTTTTTAATAGAAGAATTATTTGACGAGTTCAAAATCACTTATTTTTTTCAATAGAATTGTCGCTATGGTGCATGTGGAAATTGAATTTGTCGTTTCTCGTTTACGCAACCAATATTGTGTATGTAAACTATATTTTGAGAAGCAGAGGTAGCTTGTTAATTTAGAACAATCAAATATTTTAAATCAGTTTGTACTCATTCTTGAGGGATACTTGATCAAATTGTCCATTGCAAATATAAGTTATCGACAAATGTTAAAAACAAAAATGGCAGTGGAGGACTCTGGTGATCATTTCATGAACTGATTGAAGTATCACCATTGTTTTGGAGCCTGTTTTGGGGTGCACCTACTTTTACAAGCTCCAAACTGTTTGACATAGAAGCATTGTGCTGCTTTCATTCTTAAAGTTAATTGTTTCTAATATGGAGATATCCTGGTTTAAGCTTATTATAAAACAATTCTTGAGCTCTAATATTTTCAAAGATTCACGTATGATTTGAAATTGAGAAGACATTGAGGAAAGTAAATTTAAACCGAAATTATAAATTGGTTAATCTTAAATATTTCAAAATAAAGAGGTTATAAGTAGCTCTAAAATTATTATATTTCTCGAAACCAGCTTATTACCATCTTAGAAGATTGTACAAGAGTTCGAAATTACAAACCCAAATACAACAAATGATTTAAATATCAAGATATGAAAAAGGTGAAAACAAACCTGTATTCTCAGTATTCCAATGAAGTTTCATGTTTCATGAACGGAAATAAAGGGAATTGAAAATGCAGTTCAGGTATCTTAAGGCAAATGTGTTGGCAAGTGGCTGGATGCTTAACGGTCGACGGGGGGAGCCAGCCATCTTCCCGGAGTCATTAGAAAGAAATAGAACGAGGAAGGTGGGGTGAGAGAATTAGATGAGGAGGTCATTTACTCTAATTAAATCAAAAAGACGAGGAAAAACGAGAGAAAAAAAATGAAAGAGAAGGGGAGAACGGAATAAATATGAAGTAAAACTATATTAAATTGCAAGGAAATAAGAAAAATAATGGAAGAAAAGTACAACAGTTTATTAAAAATCAGAAGGAAGTCAATATATTTTAAGTCCACAAAAAATGCTATTGAAATTTCCATATATTTTCAATCATTGGTGCTTGCCTGTTTTCTTTTTTTTTTCAATTTTTCTTTTTAAATTTTTCTCTTGTAAAATTGTTATTTTCTTTTTTTCCAGAGAATTTTTCGATATTAAATTTATGAATGATGATGGCATAACATGAATTTTAAATTTGAAGCGAAGATGTAACATTTCGTTCCTCCTAACGATGATTCATTTTAGACCTCTTTCTAACACAAAACCTTCTGGAATAGTAATACTTAGGGAATTCAGTTCGAGTTTAGGTATTGCCTTTTACTGAGAACTTGTTAATTTTTAACGCTAATTTTTATATGATAAGACTTAGTTTTGCAAAGTGTACCTTAGACTAAATGTAAGAAAATTTAAGTAATTATTTCTAAGATGGTTTCATATTTGATTTGATATAATGAGTTTGCATCGGATGTAGCTTCAGTTCTTTACGAAGGTTGTGCGCGGTTACACATGTTATTGAAACTTCTTCTACATGGTGTCATAATATAAAATAAATTTTAATCATAAGAAAAAGGTGCAAGGTAACCAAAAAAAGTTCTTGCCGTTTTTATAAATCATGTTGTGTCACTAACGGCAAGAACGTTTTTGCTTACCTTGTATTTTTACAGATGCCTGGGAAATTTTGAATGCTGTTTAGAACGCTTATAGGCGCCTGAAAATATGAAAAGTAACAATAAAGTTTTCTTAGAAAAACATCAATGAAATAAAAATCTTAGAAAAGGGCGAGTCAGAACTTGAATATTTATTAGACAGAGAAGTGTAATGGGCAATTTTACAAGTCTGCTTTCTTCCGGTTATAAATTCAGAAAATAAATTTGCCGTTTTTGTATTTAACTATTTCTGTATGCATTGTAGGCTAAACTCGTATATAGGCCATTTGAATTAAATACAATGATTCATTATATTAGCTTTGCTATAGTGGTAGTTCTTTTTAATTAAGTTGTTGAATTTATAATTGCAATGAATTGAATTTATTTGTAATATACAAACCTAATTTGTATTGTCCCAGGGACACTTTGTGAACACATTGCGAATACATAATAAAGGAATAAAGTCAAGATAAATAACAGAACTTTTCCAGATGTACTTTATGTAAAAAATAAAAAGTTATTTTTGAATATGTAGTAAGGCTGAACCGTCCAGCCTGGACGCATGTGAAATAACATGAAAGACAATGTTAAAACATTTAGATATACATACAGCATTTGTCAATGGCTGTATTCATGAATGTTCCGAGAGTTAAGTCGATGAAGCTAATTTCTGTTGCCACGGCAGTCAATGAAACTTTTACAATTCATTTAACAACCAGAATACTTACATTTAGTAACATTATCAATTGATGTCTACTGGGTTTATGAACCTACCCAATATATTTTCGTGGTACATTTGTATGTACTATATAATATTCCAAAAAGTTAGATTAAATGCAGTAAACACATAAATTGTCCTGAACACCTTTACCACACTGAATCATCTATGCAGGGCTATAGAAATATTTTTCCAAAAAATTCTGCAAACATTTAGTTATCTAATGCAAAAATAAATAAATGAATAAAAAAGCAACACTGTCAGGAACGTCTCATATATATTTACAATTCGCACTCAAAATAATGGTTAGATAAGTGTTTGCTGTTTTGCTATAATTTTATTTTTTGAGTTTTATTCGTCTCGTCCTTAACTCGCCTGAAATTCAGTAATCTGCCCGAAAAAAAAAGTTTCAATCGATTTTGATTTGATTTATAGCTCTGATTAAAATCTTACACTCTTTACAATAATCTCCAATAACCTAACCTAACTTAACCACCAAAGAAATATCGATTAGTATGTAAGATGATAAAATTATTTCGTTGATGAAGCAGTTACCTCCATTTCTGTATAAATTCAAATATTGTGATGGGATGACCGCTTTTATCAGTGTTATTTTATAACAAGATTTTTTTTTAATATTGTAATGAAATAAGTTTCTTCAGAGCTACTTTATTCCTTTTTGAAATAATAACTATTAAAAGCTGCTAAAAATGTTGCCTCTGAAGGCGACTAGACATGCTAAAAGATCATTAGATTAATGACATATATTCTATATACAATGCAAATAACAAAAAACCATTATGTTAATAGAGCGTTCTCATGCAGATTTTTATATGTTTAGAATTTCAACACAGATTATTTTTATTTTAACTTTTAAAACAAGTTAGAAAATTACTCCATAAACAATATTAGGAACAGAATAATTTGAGCGTAATTTCACCCTCTTCTTATCTTCCTTTTACACGATTTGAAATGGAATGAACTTACTTTTCTATCATATACATAAGCTTATTTTTACAATTTAGAAAGTCGTTCTTCAGATGCAGAAAACTGAAGATACAGATACTTATTCCTCATTTGATATTACTTAATTAGATCAAATTATAAAGTACTCCAAAAGGGAGGGGGGCATAAATTTGGGAATGGAAATATCCAAAATACCTTCAATAAATACCAGAGTATATACCTTCAATTATTCACTTTTCAACCGTTATCAGAAAAGCCTTTTTATATCCTTTACAAATAAGGATCGAATTGCCCTAAGAATATCATTTCTTTCATGGGTTCTCCAAGACGGAGGGGACGAAAGATGATGGTTTTCCCACCTCCCTACTTCTCCCTTGCTCTTCCTCCCGTTACAGGAGAAGCTGGCCAATCGAGCTCCACCCTTCTCCAAGACATTATCCAAATTAATGAGGATGATGTTCTCCTGTCTCTCTATCGAGGGTTGTAGATGGAAGTGCTCGATTAAATTGTATGCACGTGTCATGAGCTATACACAAAAACTCGCATTTCTCACATCACCGCTAATCCTCCGCTTTCCCTTAGAAGGCTCTTCGGAGCGGTGCATCTACCGAGGTTTCCTTCTAGGAGCGCACATAAAGAGACTCAAAATTTGCTAGCAATTCACTGTAATTATCAAAGAAAAATACCATAGGAAAACGTTTCTCTTGCATTCAAAACAATCTTTTATATGATTGCAGGACGCTAATTAAGCAGTAAATCGTCGTGCGTCCCGCCAACGCAGTTAGCAGTTGCTCTGACACCCTTCTCACCACCACCACCACCGCCGCTCTTTTTCCTACACTCGACACACAATCAAGACGTCATCCGCCGAGGGCCAACAACAGCGCCCTCTAGGTGGCGAATGGGGGGGACCCTGGCGGCGGCCTATCAGCGAAGCGGATGCTCTCGACGCGCGCACGTTAGATTGAGTCCGAGACGGGAATGGGCACGGGACTCGCTCCTATGACCGTCCGATGTTGACTTGATTTTTCGTCCGGGTGATGTTCAGATTGAAACGTCGAGGCCAGTGGATGTAAAACCCCCGCTGAGCGGAATCCGGCACCTAAAAGTAACTGACTCACCCCTCCCATTTTTTTTTTCTAAATACTTTCACCACCCCACCGTATTGAATTGCTCGTCTCGTCAGTTGAGATTAACGCGCTGCTGCACCCACTTTTTTTTTAATACAATTCGCAGCGATTGCTTCTCTACGGATTTTCTCTCCCCTCGCCTGCCTTTATTTTTATATATATGTATACATATCTGAAGTAATCACTACCGAGATTATTTAAATTTATTCAGAGAAGACTTTCTTTTAAGAATTCTTTCATTTTTTTAAACGTCGTACGATCGACAGGAAAGAAAAACTCATTCACGTGGTGTCGAACCAAGCCGTCCGTCCTTCGGCATGAAGGACAATTGGCTTCGCCATCGTCCGCTCTTGTCATTGCCGCTTCTTCCACCGTGCTGCCGATTTTCCCCTCATATAACGAATCGAACCCTTGCTGTGCGACGTAATCTGAACTAATTCACTGGTTTCTTTGGTTGTCGTCCCCCAGGGACCGGTGGCCGGAGGACGGCTCCGCGATGGACCTCTTCGCCTCGGCCGTCTGCATCTTCCTCCTCCACTGGACGATCCTTCGGGTGAGAGCTTCAGTCTACGTCGGCACTTGGATGTAAGTAGATAAAACTATTCATTTACTTATTTTTATTAACTTTCTACCTTGTGATCGTAAATTCATGTCCCAACTATCTTCATCTAAATATGTAGTCATATCTGTTAGTTTTCTCAGGGTGAAGGACTTTGCGTCCGTTGAATCAGTTAAAATTATGCGCAGTAAACTGAATAAGTTTCATTATATATAAATGTATAAGTTTTTAATCATTTAAGACATTCATTTAAGATATGTATTGATTTATTATTAGTAGCAACTTTACTGTTGTGATCATTTTTTTGAATTAATCACGCATTTACAAGTATTACTTTGGATGACTTTGGATTTGGTTTTAAGAAATCTGGGAAAATTTAAGAAAAATGATAACCGTAATCGTAACAACTTTTACTAAGCGAATGCAAGAATCGAACGTATAGGCCTAGTTTGATTCCACATCCAGGGTCTATAATTAAAGTGGGGATCGTTTGCGTGGTTATTTTCTTGTTAAATGTAGTTGTTCCACCCCGTACGATCCTCCCGAGCGTAATCATTGAACAAAGGTCCATCTTTATGGTGGAAGGGAGGCCGAGTGCCTCTCCTGGGAACACCCTCATTAACAGCTTTCACCTCTGCCGGGAATTGGCTCGCGTGGGTGTGGGCCCTTTTCCCTCGCCTCACTCACTCGCCCCGTGTCCCTCGTGCGCTCAACTACCAAAAAGAGTCGTACGAACGTCTTCCAGATGGTTGTGTGCTCAACCGCCAATGGCCAAACACTCACATAAACAAACAGATCTCGGCGCTAAAGAAAGGACCTCAAGTGAAACGTATGAGCCAACGCTTTCGATTTTTTGTACGACGTAAAAAAGTAATGCTAAACAAAACGGCGCATTGATTTCAAGCCATACTTTAAGAAAGTTGCCGTCTAAGTCTTTAGTCTTAAGTGGTAAATCCTTCCTTTTTTTGGTGGAACTGCAACAAAATAAATCTTTTTAGACTAATTCAATGTTTTGTCGTTAGGCTAACATATAAAAAGCTTAGATAATATGATTTTTTTCATTATAATATTTTCGTTATGAGGTTGACCATTATTATATTTATTTAAACTTCTTTTCATTTTAATTCATTATATATAATTTTATTTCAAATTGTAAAAAAATCTTCCTACAGTTTTTCCTACTAAATTCTTTTCATGTTATGTAAAAATTGGCAATGAAATATATAACACATAAGATCCTCGTATCTTAGGGAATCCAACTTAGAAATTTTAACTTAGTCCTGATCTAAATTTATTTTGTAAGGATGTATAATTTAATTTTGTTCTAGTCAAATTTTTATGTCAGTTACAGATGACTGGCTCTGGTTTAATTTAGCTGAAAGATAAGGAAGAGTCTCTTGTGTTTATACTTCATGCTTAGTATTTGTATCAAATATGCTTATGTTACCTTCGAAATCTCTAAGCCAAAGTAATTATAGTAATGATGATGGGAATCTTGAAGAACAAACTAAAATCAGTTTCATTTTAGCTTGAATGCTTGAATATATTAGATTCCAGAGACACATTTATTCTTATTAGAAGTAATAAAAGCTAATTCTCTCTCTCTGAAAGCTTTAATCTGAAAAGAATTTTTGACCAGTGTTTTTGAATTTTTCAAATGATTTTAAGTCTCTCAAAGGAATTCGTAAATACTTGCGTATTTTGGCTTTAAAAAAAGTTTCAAACAGTAGGCAATTGTGTATTTTTTCGTTTTCTTCAAAGTCCCTGAAATAATTTCTAAAGAAATTTGATACTAAAATAATCGTCTTCCCCTTCTTTGAATTACCACAAAATCCTTTCATTAGTTTAAAACTGAAATTATTTTTTAATCGTGTCCTTTTTTATCTTCCTAAACATAACTTTATTTATATTATTGCAATCACATTCCTTTGTATATCTCGACCGTAGGAGAGTAAGGTCGGGTTGAATTATTTAGAGAGGAAGCAACAATTTGCTGCTTAAATTTCTTTCTTTTTTTTGGCTGAGAAATAGTGCAAGTCATAGAACATTATGACGTCCGAGTTCATACTGTTCTCAAAAGGAAATTAAAAAAAAGAGTCAATTTAAAAAAAAGTTCAGAAAAGTTCAAAAAGATTGAAGTAGTAAATCACGTTACGTCCGTATTTTATTTTTAATATGAAAAAATGATAATAAACTCCTGGTTTTTATTTTATTCGTCCCCACCCTAACCCTTAGAGCTCATGTTTATCTTTTCTTTATATTTTTAAAAGAATTTCGTTCTCTAATTGGAATTTTCTAACACTTATCGAGGAGTATATAATCACGTAGTACACGTACCGACAAAAAGGAACTGTCAATTTACCGCTTGTCGATTAGTTTCGCCGAGTGTCCAGGTGTCGTGTAAATGTCATTCCGGGTGACTTGAATGAACGCTAATGCCTCATGTCGTCCCTCCGATTGTTACATTATAATCACCCATTAGCCCAATTGACATTTAACTTGGTAAATATGATTTAAGCAAGAGAGTGATGTCTAGTAACAAACGAGAGAGCAAGGGGAAAAAAGATAATAGCAAATAGATTTCATACGAAATCTAATGCAGTATAATTGGATAATAGTGATAAGTAGTTATATGCATGGTAGCGAAGACATAAACATCGTAACGTGAAAGAAAATAAGTAGGATTGCTTATTTCAGATGAATGAGTAGGATTGTTAAGTCTCTAATGAAAAATTCATAAATAGTTAATAATGTTACCTATTACATGTTGTGACTACTTTAGCATGCCACTTTCTGTTGTTATAACTTCTTGCGCTATATAACACTTAAAAACATAAAAAAATTCTATAGTTGGTTGTAAAATTGTAATATTAGCGAAAGATATTTATTTTTGTCGGAGATTGATTTTTTTTAACATTTTCAAAAGACGTAATCTTTATGATTTACAAATTTTCGTATTTCTATGTGCTTTTAAATCAACTGTTAAATCAAATTATTTTCTTAATCCATTGTATTTGTTCAAAAGGCGGAAAAAACGGAAACGCGCATCATTAGTCTCGAATAATAAGAATTCGATTAAGTGGCTAAGAAGCATTCCAACTTGGTTTATGTCGTTGAATTAGAATGTGAACCTATATCCATTTGACAATAAAATTCCTATGTTGCTTCCAAGCGTTTGTTTCTCGATATATAGTTTAAATTTATTCTATAGAAATGTTACATGTCTTTATTTGTTGTAAAAACAGTTTCTAAATGCAACAGTTTTAATGCATTTCGGAAAATGTATATAGCGGACAGTTTTCTTGAAACACGTGTATTTAAGAAATTCTTCTGTAAATGTGTTTGCATTCCGTCTTAGAGAGGTTTCTCTGTATCTCTCCCTCCGCAGTCACTCTTGATAGCTGCGAATTAACGGTTGACATGTTAAGTCAATCAGCTACAATAGTTTCCTTTTAAGGAAATTATATTTCAAGAATTAGGGGTCCTGGTAAAACGATATTCCCCTTCCTCCTCCTCCTTCGTCTGTAGCATCGCTATCCAGGGCACTCAGCACCGGTCGCCTCTTTATCCATGAGTGCTGATGAAGCGGTCGTAATTCAGAGGTCGCACGCGTTCCCAACCTCTCAATAATGTAATTGATTTCGGAAGCCGAAGCAGCGATCGCCATCTTCCCTTCGTCGGCCGGGGGAGGAGGGGGAAGACGGGGCGCAGGAAGCGATCAATGAGCGCGGGACATTAAGAGGATGCTCGCGTGGGCGGAGGGCTCGTTTAGGGAGAAGAAGAGCAGGGGACGAAATGGACGAACCCCAGAAAATGTTTTTGCTGCCAAAAACTTCATTGTTGATGTGTAAATGGCTAGTGGGCTCCACTGAGGATCACAGGAATTCTTTCAGAGTCATTTAAGAGTTAGGAAAGGAGTTGGTAACAATTTTCATCCAATTTAAAATTTGAAAAGTTCTATTTATTCGCTCAGCGCATTTCGGAGTTTCCGCTCGGCAATGATGCAATGAGTCAACTCGCCGCAAGGGAAGATGATGGCACTTCTTTCATATGGAGTTCCGTTCCTATTCTTAACATTTGGTGGCTTCAGGACAAGTGGAAAAGGGAGAATAATGACAATTTTTTAAAACCACTGCAGCAAATAAAGTAAAGTAGCCATTTAAGATGCATGAACGAGAAGGAAAGGAAAACTAGTGAGAAACAAAGACTTTGAAATATATTATCCAAATTAATACAACATTATATTTAAGAAAATTTTGGTGATGAGCAAACGATTTCCAGATCTTTTGAGTTGCTCGTTTCCTTCTCGCCTGCCTTCTGAAATTCATCCTCGTGACGAATTAGCAATTGTCAATCATACCAATAGCTCTGCCACGACAAAATAGCTTTCTTCTTCAGTTACTTTAAATGGATTCAATGTATCTTTACAGGAAATAAAAAATTAAAATTTATTAGGATGATGCACAATTGACTCATTCTGATAGAAATGAATTGTTCATTTAGAATATGTATCGTACTACTAACTGTCACAACACACAAGCACGATTGCAGCTGAAAAACATGGATAAATACAAAAGAAAAGATAGAAAAGAATGTTCTCTTCTATGTTACTGAATATGGATATTATAAATTGGCTTATACTTCTCTTTTTGTACCATCAAAAACTTTGTGCACAATGTCATTTTAATGGTATTTGGAAACAGAAAAGATACAAAGTTGACGTATTACTTGAAGCATTTGTTTCTTATATCATCACGCTGAGCAAGAAACATACTTCTTAAACATGTTTTTCTTATTATAGGAAAACTAAATTTAAAAAAAAATCAAGAAAACCACGTCAGGGATCATTTAAAACGGAAAATAATTTTAAAAATCGACATACTAACTCAAAACCACATAGGAAAATAGAAAGTTTATAGTGAAAGTATAAATTTAAATAAATGTAGAGTTCAGGTAGCATTAGAGGATTTTTATATAATGGAATTGGAGATCACGTAATCGATAGAAGATCGTTAAAGAACTGGTAATCCAAAGACTTCTTTTATTTATAATTTTCAACGAAATAATAAATAAAAATATTTACTCAAAAATAATAAAAAAGAACTTGATTTGAAGCTCAAAATCAAAATTTGAAAATTTAGAAATGCAATTATATGCAACGAAAATATTTCTTTCTTTAGGGGAAAAAGCGTCTTGCTTTTCAGTTACTAGCAAAGAGCTCCTCATGATAGCATATTAATCAAACGTTCTAGCGATGGGTGCAATTATTAACCAAGAATTAAAGTTTTTACTATCATAACGATAATAGTATACTATAGCCATATAATTTTCTACCGCTCAAATAAAATTTTTATTTGATCTTCAGTTTAATTTTCACGGTTTTTTTGTTACTCACTGAAATAGCAACTGAAGAAAATGATTTATTGGGACTATTGTCTGTAATCTCAACACAAATAGTCTATGAGTTAATTTGTAGAGTTTCAGGAAACATATTTCCTGGAAACACTTCACTAGGGGGTTATAAAAAAGGTTTTATAGAGGTCCAGCCTTAAAAAAAAAAATTAGGTGGTACCTTGCGGTCCAACATGGTAATAAATCTTATCCTTAGGATGATAAGCTAGGGAAATAAAAGAAAAATAATTTTTAAAATTGAAGGTTTGATAAATAAATAACCAATTTTGGGAGAAATTATATAATTGAAAGAAAGAACGGTCTCTGCAGAAAGGAGGTATTTCGAATTCTTTTCCATCGTGATAAAAATTCCTAATTCGATTCAGATTACAGACAAAAAATGTGCATTGCCTTTATTATGTGAATAAATATATTCGAAACTCCGAATATAATCGTTTGGTTTTAATATTCAGTGTTATACTAAATGTTAATATTTTGAATTCAGCCTGGTGAATTAGAGTTTTTCTATTTTTCTCCCATATGAATATATCATTATGAAGGATTTCGTTAATTGACAACCAAAAGAAATACTAATTTTGAAACTTATGCAATGTATTTCCATTTGATATAATTGGAGCATTGTATTTAATATTTACGCGACACAGAGGTTGAATTTCGTTATTAGGTATTAAATTTGACCTGCTTTATAATATTATTTGATTGAGTAAATCGATTACATGTAAACTTTAAAATCTTAAGAACTACAAACTTTTGCGCAACTGCTAAAATGGATGCACTCGTTTTTGAGTGGAATTCTAAATCTCACGGAGGAAAGCGCTTTCTAATATGCAAAGCAATCTTGATTAAGGTTAATATAATAATGCGCATTATTTCCTGTTAATTTCCATCAGGGAACTTAGCAAATCATCTTATATTCCGTTAATTGATTGCAATTCCTTGTATGCGTATAAGCATGAAAGGCACATGATGCCGCTCACGCACTGTCAACATGGAACGCACGGGCGGTCGGGAGGCCCACCACTAGCCGCCGATCAATTAAGGACAACGTTTTTCTTATTAAGCCAATCTAGAATGAAAATTCCGATCTAAGAAAAACAATAGGAAAGGGAGTGGTAAGGGCGTTTTATGATGAGCTTTAATGGCTACTGGGATGCTAATTTCGCAGGAAATGATCAAAGGATTTTGAAATTTCTCTCTTCCTTCTTTCTTGTTGGCAAAGAAACAATTAAGAAGTTGATCTCATGCTTATTCATTCTGATTAAAGACTTGGGCAATTTTCGTGAAATTGTTTACATCAGAGAATTGTTTACAATGAGATAATACGTGCATCTACATGGAGCTTTAGAGACATCTAGTGAAATTGCAACATCAATGTTATTAGAATTTGGTAAACTTTTATGAATCTATCTGGGGTTTGTATTTTTGTCTCTGAAATTTTAGCAGCTGTTTTGAAATTAATTCAAAAATTGACTTTAATATTAGTTGAATCATGCGATGTATTTTATTAATGGTATTTTGTTTTATGACAAGTTTATTTTCAAGATTATATTATTACGTAGTGGTTATTTTTCAGGAAATGTTTTTCCATTATTTTAATATTTGTTCGGTTTTCTCGTGAGTTTAAAAGAAATTTTTTTTAAATGCATGAAACTTTAAATTGGATTCCGAAACAGTCTTCCACAAAATGTCACGTTTTTGTTCATCAAAAAAACAAAATGTCAAAAAATGCCTAATGGAACTGTCAAAATGATAAATTAAGTCACTTCATTTCTCTCTCGATTTTTGTGAAATTTAATAAAATAACTAGAAACTCTTTTTTTTTTCTTTCAAGTTTTATTTTTAAATGAGATGGCATTCGTTTGCGCAAAGCATTTTTCGTTTGCTTTTCTTTCTTTTTCGTACTGTAGATCTCTTGATGTGTAATAATAATGCTATTTTTACGTTTGAAATTTATTCAAATTTATTCATTTCTTTTATTCTTTTTTTTAATTCTTCGTACTATGTAAATATTGAATATATTATATAAATTTTATTTACTGTTTGTTTTTTAGAAGTTTTAAGAAATTAGAATTTCACCTGGAATTTTTTTTATTCAATCATTTAGTTAAGTTAACACATTCATTCATTTTTAAAGCTTCTTTTTTAGAGTATTTTTAGAGGTTCGATATTGAATTGGATTCATCATTGAATGGAAATTTAACACTCAGTGTAGAAACATTCATTATTCATTATTTGAAAATAGAAAATATTATGGTTCATTGAATTTTATAGGTGGAATAAAAATTTTATGTTTTCCCAAATGTAAATTACAAGAATGAAAAACTTTATTACGCGTATAAGCCCAATGGTTCATTGCCGAATCAGATGTTTAAGATTGTTGCAACATTATACCCGTTAAGCCTAATCAGAATGTTTGTGTTGCTTAATTTCTCCCAGTAGTTCAAGGATAACTTTGGATATTAAGATTACAGTAAAACCTGTCTATAATGACCACCCACGGAACTAAGTAAAAGTGGTCGTTAGGCTCAGGTGGTCGTTGCTTCAAGGTTTTATTAAATAAAATTACAAATCAAATTATTACTTTCAGAATAATTCTCTATTACCCTCTTTACTTTGACAAAGGATAGCCTCTATCCGAAACGTCAGTTTGTTTTTTTTCAGGGTCTTACAAGCCTGTGTTCAATTTTTATTATTTTTATTCCAAGATTTTTATATCTCGTCCTTCGTTTTTCTACATCCTTCATAGTGAAAATGTTTTTTGAGCATATCTAGTGAAGTCAGAACAACATTTGTTTCCCTTTCACTTGCGAACTGATGAACCAGTGCCCGAAATCTTATTAAGGGCACCACAACTGCCAATAGAAGCGATCCACATCTTCTTCTTCTGGTTCCTAGTCTTCTGGCCCTTGTCTTCGCGTCGTTCCATGCTTCTATCAACCATCTGTAAGTGCTTGACATAGCTGAGAAGCATTCTTTCCAGAGTCCACTTGTGCCAAAATTGATCTAAGCAGCCATTTCCTATAGCAATTCAACTATGTCTTGATCAAGTGGTTGACTAACCTGGTGTCATTGACATTTAGATTAGGACCTTATTGGTTGTGTACAGTAGTGAAATAATTGGCATTTAAGTTAGGACCTGATTGGTTGCGTAAATGGTCTTTATGGACAGGTTTTTTAGTATAGTTTTATTGGATCGAAAATTCTAGTCGCGTTAGACAGGCGGTCGCTACACTAACAGATTTCCCCTGTAACTTTCTGCGGGACCAATTAAAAGTGGTCGTTAAGCTCAGGTGGTCGTTAGCACAGGTTTTACTCTATAATAAAGACTATCCTGGTTGATCCTTTTTCTTGGATCACCTGTCTGGGATCTTCCGTTTTGACCCAGCCTCTACGTTTGGCAAATAAAAGTTTTAATTTGATTTAATTTAGGGCTGTAATTCACCAATTACTAGCTCAATAAGTTAAAACTTATGAAAAAAATTCATTTTAAAAACTGTCATGGTAACTAGCTGGCAAAAATCGTCTGAATAGATGATGGCTATCAGATTGTTGGAAATTAACAATATAAGAGAAAGAAACAATATTGAATTAGGAAATTCAATACCTTCATTCCATATACTATCTGTCTATTTTCCATACATTTGAATACAAAATTTCGATTGACAAGTATTTTGTGAAAAGGATCTTTAGAAGCTTTAGAAGGATCTGAACGATTTCATTATCTTCTGATGAAAAATCAAATTTAGTGGATTTTTTTTAACGAAACTTAAATACACATGTATTAAAATTTTCGTTTAGGGTATTACAAGAAGAAATGAAATTAATTCCAACAGATGAAAGAGATGAAATTCCACTTTGGCTATAGAATGAAACTCCTCGCATCTATCATGTGCTACATGTATTTCCAATATACACATACGGTAATTTCATTTAAATGTAGTCGCTCAACTTATCAAAGAACCCAGAATTATTGAACGTATTGTGAATTCGGACTTTGATAATTATTCATTAAATCAGACATTTTGGAAACTTTTCATGAACCTATCGATTGCATATATTGCATTTTTTAACAGCAAAATTATTGGATAGGCTACAATTATAAAATTAGAATAAATAATTACGGAAATTTGAACTTGATTATTCAGGAAATCCCGATCTTGGGATGCTAAATAATAATAACAAAAAGGTTTTTAATGTTTTCATTGCAATTTTCTTCAATGGTCCAATTTTTCACACTAAAATGATTTCGTTGTAATCGAGAATATCTAATCGAGAACATTTTTTCAAAAGAAATTGCATGGACAATATCGTTAAGCTTAAAGTTGCGCATAGTTATTAAAGAAGACCAATAATCTTTTGGTAAGTTTGTTTAAATAATAGCATTTTGTATCCATAGAGTTGTGTTCTAAAAGGCATTTCAAAATTCTTTCTTTACCTTCCTTTGGCCTCGAGATAATGAGTTTGAACTCAGAACGTGAGATTCCAAGGAGAAATTCTGTGCCCATAGGCTTCTTCAGTTAGAAAGTTATAGTACAATGTGGTGTGTTTCCTATTATGCATTGTTAAAAAGAACTCTTCAATAGACTTAATGTATAGTGAGTGAATGGCGACTCTAAAGAGTTGAGAAAATTGAGTAGATCGTTAAACTAAACATCTTGCCGTCATTGAAAGATATTTCCTGCCAATGTATCTGCTACAAAAGGAATAATAGTGTATAATAGATATGTGGGTAATCTGATTCTGTATCTGCTCTACGAAGGGGTAAACCGAGTTCTAAAAAAGTTTCTGAAGTGAATACACGAAAACAACTCCTATGACCCAGTCCGTGTATAAAGATATGAAAAACTGATGATTAAAGAAACATGAAACCACAAAAAACCCATACGAGATACGAATGTAATGAGTATAATTCTAGCCATTTACCTCGGTCCTCCCTTATAGTGTCCTAATCTATATTGTTAGTCTAAATGTATTGTTTCCGTTGAGAATGAAGGCGTATCTGCCGTTTCATATCTCGGATGCTTTTTGTGGTAAGAGGTTTTTTCTTTATATACCTACAATTCCACACAACAGTTTCTTATTTTTCCGTTAGTTAAGGCAGAGACCAGTATCTATTTCTGAAAAACAATGGTTTCATGTTTAAACGGTTGCCTTTTTATCCTTCTTTTTTTTAACTCGATGGTGCTGATGAAAATGTTATCAACGTTAATATTTTCCTTGGATGTAATGAATGCGCGCTTCTTTGAGATAGCTGAAATTGAAGGCGATGTCGTTTAGAAAATCTTCATCGATGATGACTGGCTGGTACAGTTTTGGAGGTTCGTATCAGCTTTAAATGTTTTCGCCATTTAAATAACGAGTACCTTGTATAAGTGATAGAATTCCTCGAGGATACCCTACATATACCTTGCTTGAAAAATGGAAAATAATTCTCTTCTATGAGTGTTTAAAGTCATTAGTAAAATCCTTTATGTTTATCCAGAAGAAATGAGTGTAATTTTATAGAAAATTTAATTTTTTAGTATTTATTGTAGGAGATAAGGACATGATATAACAAAGTTTCAGAATCATAAGTTTGTATAAAGTTTATGCAAAACTTTTTATAACTACTTTTTAAAGTTACTTTCAATTAACATACTTCAACCCTTTATAGAGACCGCTTTTGAGAACTCATCTGCGTATACTTCTCGTATAAACAAACTGTAGCGAAAAAATTATAAATTCTGACATTCTGATGATTACTTTAGACTCATTATCATCTAATACCCTAATTTTCAATTCTAGGGAATTGCGCTCTTTAGAGGTAGCTGAAATTGAAGGAGCTCAGAAAGTCATTAGGCAATAGTCAAGTTTTGAGGATTCTTTTGAGCTATAAATATTTTTAAATGCATAATATAGATGGTAGAAGTCCTCGGTGATACACTTCAGTTACTTTACAATAAATCGTCAAAAAGTTTCTTAAATTCTTATAGTATCAAAGAACTAATAAGCGCAAATATTTTGCTTTTAGTGGTTATTTCACTATTACTTTTTTTCTTTATGATAAATTTCAATGGAAATTATTTTTTTATTTAAATCATTTTCACTAATCATATTTTTTCAGCACAATTTCAATCCTAAACAATTCTATCGTTTTAGATGAATAGTTCAGTTATGGCATTGCCTTGATGTACATAAGGTTTGTCCTTAATTTGAAAGATCTGTGAGTAAAATTAAAATTTCCCCCCAAAAAATAATAATAATAATAATAAAAAAATAAAAGACGAAAAAGTAAAATTACGAGTAACTTTTTATAATTCATAAATTTATTTCTTCTTGAAACATTTTACATTTGTTTTTTTACAACTCATTTTCAAAAATGTTATCCTTTTTAATCTTTTTTTCTCTGAACTCTATTGCGCTGATTTTATCTTGTGCGTGTCAACGATAATATCGACCGAAGATATTCTCATCCCGAGTTTCTGGAGTTTCACCTGAAGTTAAATGATGAAAAATCTGCTCTCGATATCCTCGAGAAGTAATGATGATGAAAACGACGACTCAATGCCATCGATGGGTGATGTTGGGTCTCCCGCCTTCTCCTTGTTCGAGGGGCCGAGTGCGGCTGTCGGTGTCAGTGTCGCCCGTCAGTTCCACGTGAGGAGCCATTGTGGTGCGGCGGCGTTTAACGGTGCGAGAAACCATCTCGCGGTGAATAGCGCCCGATCATTAGACCCATAAATCATGGGCAAAAGAACATTGGTGGGTTCCCGTCTCCGTCAGCTGCAACGCTGAGCTCTCAATTCGTGTATAAGGCCTCGCGACCCCAGTTTCATGACCCTACCGAGCTGCTACAGATCCCATCGAACATCGTCACAAAAGTGAGGGGTCGGAGAGGGGGGATAGGATATCAGTGTCTCTCCCTCTACTTCCCCTCCCCCACTTCTTCTTTTCCTAGGGTTGAGGCTATTCCTCTCCTGTATCCGATCTTTCAATGGCAATCGCCTCTGATTGGCTGTTTGTTGGCCACTACCTCATCGCAAGAGACATTGATTAGACTTCACGTGAGGATATTCCCCGTAGGAATACATGACCACTGCCCATTTATTGACCGGGACAGCTTTTCATTCCGCCATCGACAATTCTTGGTCCTATTGGCCGAGATAAGAGAAAAGGGTTCGGTCACATATCCGCAAAAATAGAAAAAAGTTTTCTGCTTCATTATACGATCTCTACTTGTACATCATTAATAATAAAACTTGCGATTAACTTCATTACTCATTTTAACTCTTTTTATGCCAAGTTTTAAGAATCCAACATGTTGAACGTAAGATGTCAAGAATCCAATTCCACAAATTTCTTTAATCCAGAAATTCATAATTCTCTCTTAGTTACGAAGCATTATTAATAATGTCAGCTAATGCATCCACATTATTAGCTTGATTCAATTTTTATGTTATTCACGTTTATTTATTTAAAATTCACTCTTTAATGTTAAGTAATGATAGCGAAATTCCATAGTATAAAATTATTAAATGAATAAAAAAATTTCAATGTTCAAATTAAAATTACCAATTAAATTTCAGGTTTTTTAAATTTTATCAAAATTTCCGTTATACAGAACATTTTCAAGGAAAATTATAATTTTCATTTGTATTTAATAGTGCATAGAAAAATAATTTTGTTACTTCATATTTTTTAATGACGGAAGCTGCTGAAATGTCCGCTATGATCAGTGATATTTTGGAGCATTAGAAACTCAATTGAAAAAGAACGTTAAAATAGCAAGGAACTGTCTTAATTAAAACGACTCCTTATTCAAAAAACATATAATTAACCAGCTTTGATTAAGCGTGAGGTAAATTAACGGTTATGATTTTCTTTATATATTTTGTCGTTTTGTAGTGATAACATAAGAATCAGAATATAAAATTTTTAAGAGAGATCTTTAACCATATTTCGTTACCTTGGCTATTTTGTCAAAATGAATTCTCTTCTGTTGACACCTATTTTAAGATTATAAGAAGAGTATTATAAGAGTATAAGAAACGAATACATAAATCACGTTTTTTAAAACGTTTTTAAACAATCTTGTTTTAATGTTCTTAGAATTGTAAAAATACTCTTAAGGAGTATAGAATATGTGCAGGCATATTGAATGAACCTATTCTTAAATATTTACGACTTATTTTTTGCTGAATAATTTATGTCGAAAGTTGACAGCATTTAGCAATCTTTATAAAAAGTTAAGGTGAGCAATAATTCACAAAGACTTACAAAATATATTAGACATCAAAAGCACGGAGATTGTTTTTTCATAAACAAAGCACTGAATAGGTTATATACAAATTGTCCTATTTTAAGTACTGAAGCTAAATATCTCGAAAACGAAAAATGCTAAAGAAATATCTTTCCGAAAAAAGTTGCAGCTCAACCTTTTTTCATAAAGTTTGTTAGACAAGCTACTACCATGTTAATTTTTTAATGTTGGCAGCAAAAGAATGATAAATATTTACCCTCCCCTTCCCAATTGGATTGAAGAACCCAACCAACTATGGATATGAACACCTATCCTCGCCAAGTAATGTAAAAGCGGAATGTAGCGCTCCGTTCCCGGACCTGTGGTATTTACTTATTTTGTGCCGGACTTCTTTTTGTGGAAAAGGTTTTTCTTCTTTGTAATATTTCGATTGTTTGTTATAAAGAAGCTATAAAAAAACTTTAAATATTACGTGGGAGTCCGTTTAAGGAGAACGGTTTGTTCTTCTTCTGAATGCTTACATCCGAGGTGGAATTGTTGTCCTGGGGGATAGACGAAATTTCATGATTTGCATATTGTGGTCTAAATCAGTTTAAACTACATAGATTATTTCAGTGCAGACAGCTAAAAATATATATAGCTTATATATTTGTAATAGAAAAAAATTCTTTTGGCATGAATTATTTCATGTGATTCCACGAACAAAAACAGCGTCAATTGATTTAAATACTATGTTTCAACTGATCATTAAATGCTAGAGAGAAAGCGAGAGAGATAGAGGGAAGGGGGAGATGACGGTTGATGGTGGTGGTGGTGGTGCTAAGAATTGTTGCCGCTCGAAATGTGAAAACGATATGATTAAAAAATAATTGTTATTCCCGATGTTTTTATTTGAATTTATGAGGTTTGAAGGATCTACTCGATCAGATAGGAGAGGCGGGAACCTTTGAAGGGAAACATAAAGAATTCAACTCTTTCTCTCCGTGTCAAGTTCGTGACCTGAAAGTTTTGTTAGAACGCTTAAATTATTACTTTTGGCTTATCAACACGTGATCACGTGGGATGCTGGGGTGAGGACTAAATCTGACTGTCAAATGAGGCTCATCCAAAAGGGCAGGTGAGAGAAAGAGACGGGAAAAATGCTCCCTTCTCTGCCGGACACTTCTTGTCACAAAGAGGATTCCGGGAGTGAGAGAAAAGCCGGCGATGTTTGCATCACCCTTCTTCACTCGCCAGAAGAGAAAGAACATGACAAGGGGAAAACATGATAACATCGCCGGCAAAAGGTTAGCTGAATAGAAAAACAAATGAAGCACGATACGTGAGAGGGAGGAGGGACGGCCAAGAAAGAAAGATTGAAAAAAGGGGGGAGTAACCAGTTCTTCTACCATGGCTTCTTCAAATGGTCACGGAGGCGCTTCAAAAAATTGAATTTTCTAGGAAATAATAAATCTAAGTAGGTTTCTTCTTCGCCCCGAACTCATTCAACCCTCTTTCCTATCTTGAAAAGAATATATCGCCTTGCACGTCGTTGGTTTATTGAAAACACTGCCGTCATTTCATAGCTACAGCGCCAGAAAGTTATAAGCGAATGGCGTTAATTCTTCCTTTAGCCGTATCTTACTTTTTCAATTAAAGGAAAGAAGAAAAACGAACACGATTAACCTGAATGTTTGAGTCTTCTTATTAGCGGGAATGCAATAAACGGGAAGCAGTTTTTAGTGTTGTGGTAAAATTTAATGTCTGCCTTATATAATAAAAATGTGAATAGTGGCTTCAGCATTCGGTATTCTTCTTTAATGGTTAACAAAACATTGAAATTACTTTCAAGATCCTTTCTTATTTAGAGCGTTTTAGGAATTTACAGTAATAATAAAGTTTTAAAGACCTATCATTTCAACTTGCTTTACATATAAATTTGTAGGTATTGAGTTGGTAGAAGTCACCGAGAAATTAGTAAAAACAGATATTGTCGTTCAATATTTGGGATTTTCTTTAAATTCCTCAATAATTCGTGTTTTTGAAGCTTACTTTACTAGTAGAATATGACGATGAAGACTGAAGTTTTTCATTATTCTTCAAATACAGGATGGTTAATACAAAACTAACACATTTTGGCCACCGAGATCTGCAGATTTATCAACATCTGGCTTGTTCCTATGAGACTACTTAAAGGACCGAGTTTATGCCACACGCTCCCAGACATTGGACGATTTGAGTAGAGCATAACACAAGAGATCAATGATATTGACCACAAAGTCTTCCAACGAGCGGCCAGTAACAGGCGATGATGTGTTCAGTTGTGCCTAGAGCAGGCAGGAGGATATTTTCAGTTGTTACGTGTGCATAACCATCTAAATATAATCTACATTTGAGATACAACATTTGTAGTACAGTATTTAAGATACAGAGTTATATTACAAAAATTGTGGTACATCATTCTTGTGAAATAAATAAAGAAAGAAATGTGTTAGATTTACATGAATCACCCTGTATAATATATTATAATTGCTGCTTTGAAATTATGTACAAGTATTTGACTCGTAAATAGGTACCGGTAGGTATTGAATAAAGTTGTTTCAAGCTTCTTTAATCCTGTGACTGCTCGAGAAATTTTAAGGGATATCAAATCGTGTACCTCAGCTAAACTAAAATGCGAAGACTTATGCTTCTTATAGACGATGGCACGAAAATTAAACTAGCTCTATCAAAACTCACATGAAAGAATGTTTTAATAGGAACGAGGGGCTAATTTTACGAAGCCAAGAGAAAGAAGAATTACTTTTAATTCTAGAGAACTTAAAGTGGTAGAGCCATGATCCTTTTCAAATTGTACACAAAATTACTCCAGATATCAGCTAAGAACATTATCAGAAGAGATAATAAACACAACAATATACAGGGTGAGCACAAATTCTTTCCCTGATAAAAAAATTAATAAAGAAATGCTCTGTCAGATAGATCATTTTGAATTATGATCTCCATCTCAAAAAAGTTTTTTAACTGCTGGTATGGTAGGAGCCGAAGCGACGTAGATGGTGCTAACGTCGGTCATATTGAAATTGGCGTCTATGAGAGAGAAAGCTCAATGCGTTCTGTGGTTTTATGAAACTGAGTCACCGATTAGCGTGCAGAGGAGATTTAGAAATAAGTATAGACGTGACCCTCCTAATGTTAGGAGCATCAGACTTTGTATGACAAGTTTATAGAGACAGGA
Source organism: Rhysida immarginata (assembly GCA_023313115.1). Classification (NCBI taxonomy): domain Eukaryota; kingdom Metazoa; phylum Arthropoda; class Chilopoda; order Scolopendromorpha; family Scolopendridae; genus Rhysida; species Rhysida immarginata. Next base: position 4,277,881 of record JAHWFO010042181.1, on the reverse strand, counting down.
AGCGTGTTGTGGTCGAACATGAAAGGGACAGTCTCAAACTTAACGTTTGGTATGGCATAATTCATGATAAGGTTATTGGACCTTTCCTTTTGCTGTGTCTTCCATTACAGGACCGGTTTATTTGGACATGCTGCTGTGCTATGTAGTGCCTCTATTAGAGGAGTACCAACCATGGGTAATTTATCAACAGGACGGTGCCCTGCTACATTGGGCGTGATCAGTTCGTGAATTCTTTGATTCAACGTTTCCCAACCGATAGTTTGGAAATGATGGCCCAACAGCATGGTCCACATATTCTTCGGACGCAAAAGTTTAAGACTTTTTCCTGTGGGGATATGTTGAGGATAAAGTTTTTGCTACACTAGTCCCCGATGTGAACACATTAAAGGCAAGAATAACGGATGCGATATTGACGATAACGGAAGACATGCTGGCGAATACGTGGCGAAAAATTGAATGTCATCTAGATTTTCTCAAGTCTACGAAAAGTGTACATGTTAATGTGTACTAACGATATGAAGAAAAACTTTTTGAGATGAAGATCATAGTGCAAAAAATCTATGCATCTATCTGACATAGTTTCTTTTTTTTATTATTAATTTTCTCTATCAGGAAAAGACTTTGTGCTCACCCTGTATATAAATTACTATGGCTGTGGTCAAAAACCCTCACCGGTGAGAGAATAATGACGTAATTTCTCACTGGGCTAACCGTCTTTTTCTTTAGTATTTATTAGGACCATTAGGTACTTATGTTTTCACAATGTGCGTCCGTCTGTCCGTCCGGCTGTCCGTCTGTCTGTTGGTGCTCTAGCGTTCGAACGCTTCCGAATTTTCGATTTCCGTTTTCCCCATTCGACAACTTAGGGAAAACGAAAGACTGAGTTCGTTGGTGGAAAAAATCGGTGAACTACTTCCGGTTCAAAAGGTCAAAAATAATATAGGGGACCACGTTTTTCCCTATACAATTTCATACATAAATGGTTTGCGCATTTCCAAATGCTGTTCTCCCTTTCGCATTCCATAGCTAAAGCAGAGAAAAGGCTTGTGAATTAAGTGAAGACACGTGATGGTCTTCCTTGATGGTCAATATCAGTCAAAACTGGTTCAATGGTCTGTGATTTAGTGGTACCATTATGGTCCACCGGAAACTCTCAATGCAAAAATATGGCATATATTGTATCGAACAGCTTGGAATAACTTAGCATGGTTGAATATTAACGTAAAATTAATGATAGTCGAAATAGGTTCAATGGTATGTGATTTCATGGAACCATTATGGTTCAGTGGAAACTTTCAAAGCGCAGATATGGCATGTAAAATATCAAACAACGTGGAATGATGTGTCTTGAATGAATATAACATAAAAATAATGATAGTCGAAATTGGCGCAAACGCACCTGGTTTAGTGGAACCATTATGGTTCATTGTAAACTTTCAATGCTAACATACAGCATGTAATATGTCAAACGACTTGGAATGAGGTGTCATGTATGAATATAACGTAAAATTAATGATATTCCAAATTGGTTCAAAGATACATGGTTTAATGGTATCATTATGGTTCATTGGAACTTTCAATACTAAAATATGGCATGTAATATATCAAACAACTTGGAATGATGTGACATGAATGAATATAACGTAAAAGTAATGATAGTCGAAATTGGATCCAGGGCACCTCGTTTTGTGGAATCATTAGGGTCCATTGGAACTTGTAATGCTAAAATATGGCATGTAATATATCAAACAACTGGGAATGATAAGTCATGAATTAATATAACGTAAAATTAATGATAATCCAAATTGGTTCATAGATACGTGGTTTAATGATATCATTATGGTTCATTGGAGCTTTCAATGCTAAGATATGGCATGTAATATATCAAACAATTTGGAAGGCCGTGTCATGAATGTATATAACGTGAAATTAATGATAATCGAAATTGATTCCATGATTCGTGTTTTAATGATACCATTATTAAACCATTGGAAACTTTCAATGCTAAAATATGGCATATAATTATTTAAGCCGTATATTATCAATAGTTAATTTGTGTTAGGCATATTTTAACAATAGCTAGTAGCTAATCATTCCTTTAATAGTACATGGTTACGTAGAAAGCGTTGGCAATAGTTTAGGAAGAAAAATTGACCCTTACACAGAACGCTTCAAAAATTAACGCTTATTTCATTAAATAGGAATGCTTACAAATTAAAAGATTCGTATATGTTCTGTTCTAATCTGTAGAGTATTGCTGCTTACTCCATTTAAGTTTTCAGGTAATTTTATTCAGTTTGAACTATACATTTCCCTTAGAAGTCCGCCTTGCTTAGCAACCAGAGGCTTCCTTAGCAACCTCATCTAATCCTTAAAAACGAAAGGCTTCTTTAGAAATCAACTGCTTTCCTTTTTATTCTCTAATGCCTTAAAATCCTATCGGTCTTGGGCATTTCGCTGCCTGACTTGTTAGCTTTAAAATCACCATAACGAATAGGAAAGAAAATCCCAGCAGTTACCTAGCGTAGACGTGCGTAATGCAGTCACTTGCGTCGGAGTAGCTATATCAAAATTTGCTTGTTTCAAAGTTTACTTAGAAATAAATTAGGATTAAAATCATTAAATGTAAATGTAAGATGCATTTAAAATTTCTGAATAAAATATAAGAGTAAACTAAATTTGAAATGTCCACGAATTATTATATAATCCAAACATTTTAAAAGAAAACCTATCAAAAGCAATAAAATATTTTTCAAACGTTTGCTGCTAAGCCCTATTTTCTATTAAATTAATTCATTTTGTTGCTAAGCGCTTTTTTGTTCCCGATTGATGGTCCACTTACTAAATACAATCAGTTGTTTGTTGTTCAGCGTCAAGCAGCTGACTAGAACGATCGTGTCACTCTTTCTATATTAATGGGAGATATACGTATACACTTATATTTTAGATCAGTAAGGGATGATTATCGATTTCCGTTGTTTCCTAAAGCACAACAGATTTTGCAAATTGAACACTCATAACCATTAATCTATCAAAATAATTAAGTGCTATTTTCGACTTTGAGAAGGCATCATAGCTAACTAGAAATACAGGCTGACTTGCAATTCAACATAAATATTCAACTTGTGAATAAAAACATAAATATTAAATTAATAATTTGATTACTTGTGATTTTCTTACAACTTTGTTTTGAGGAACTATAAATCACCTCATTTGAGACTCCGAATCTTTGCCGAAGCACCTACGTTGATTCAGAATAGGTTAGTTTCCTCAAAAGAAAGGAATTTAGTGATAAAAATATTAATTTAGAATTTGTGTATTTATTAAGAAACCGTTCATTCAACTCGGTTCTTAGCTATGCAATACAGTACACTATTGCCCATCCCTGGTCTAGAGACTTCTTGTTTGACTACCGAAACAAACGAGTTACCCCTTTTTCAGGGGCGACTCTCCATGAAATCACTATTCTTTTGGCTTATAAAAGTGAAAGAATGCACAGCAAGCTAATTGTCTATGTATTCAAATAACACCAAGAATTACAGTTTCGTTCAATTCGAGGGCATTCGCGTTTATCCAAAACACAAAAGAAAGAAAGAAAAAAAGAAAAATTTCCTATCATTCTAGAATTGTATATAACTTTTCAGTTTTTCAGTTGGCTTATAAAGTTTCCTGCCGAGACTGCATTTTGTCAAACTCACAAAGCTTATTTCTTGGGAATTCAGAGTACTTGGATTACATAAATATAGTATTAGAGCTCATGCCCCTGGATAATTTTATTATATGAAGGGCTCGGGGCAATAAGGACGTAACTCACAAGAAGAATTTTTTGAGAAAAGTGATGTTGTATTTTTAAAAAATCTGTAACTCTATAGGACCCTATGGTTGATGTTTTGCTTTATTGTGATAGCAGTTTACTTGTGCAATTGTTACTGAAACATAGTGTAGATGGTGATGATTTTTCAATTGAAAAATGGAAGAAAAAATTCTGCGACCCGGATTCGAACCAGGAACCTCGACTATCATGGCCGATGCCTTGCATTTTTCAATTGAAAAATCATTACCTATGCTTGGAGACGTATCTCCAGTTAATAATTATATTATTCAATAGTGTAGATGGATTTCACAAGCAGTAAGTATTACATTTAGTAAGAACTTCTTCCTTTGGGTTACGTCCTTATTGCCCCGAGCTCTTCATATATGACAAGGAAAGTATATGCATTTGAAAAGCATTTCTGATATAACTTAGAATCTATTACGGTATCATTTGAAAATTCGTCTTTAAAAGCGCATTTTACTTTTTATTAGTTGCTTAATTTATTTATTAGAGCAAATTACCATTACCACTTAACTGTTAACTGTGATATAAGATTAACATTTGACTTTCTACTGGCAAATCTATCTTAGGTTATATTTATTTATTCTAAGTAAAAATAAAAATATGAATATTGCATGTATCTATAAAAAAATCTTTAAAACAGTTTATTAGTATTGGCATTATTTTCTAATAAAGCACCTCTATTGGGAGGAATACATAGTATTTGTCTTCTCTTTAATTTGAGTATTTCATACGAATACCATGTTATCGTTTTTTGTAAGTAATGTAGAAAATGAAAAGGATTTGAAGTTTTGTGAAAATGCTTCTCGTATACTACTTTTTTGCGAGGGATATTTTTTTCCGAGATACGGGGGCTGCAAGCCCCCTGGTGGAGAATGCGCCGTCACAATAGGAATGCGACTGTGGCGACGAGTGTTTTTCGAGTGTTTCGTTCTGCTATTGACGCTAAAGAGCCCGCTGTCCTTTACAAGAGGCGTCGAGGCTTATTTTCAAACAGGTATCGTTTATCATCGAATCACGGCTTACAAATTTCTTTTTTAACACCGAACTCGTAGTTTGGCAAACGAGTGAAGGCTGTGGAGCGGAAATTAGGCGGCTCGAGGCCGGCCAGAGACGACGCCCCCTGGTTGGTTCGCAGAGGGGTCGCCATTGTGAGAAACGGCGTCAGATGTTTGGCTGTCGGCGACAAGTTGGCGAAGGGGAGAAGTAGTCGATTATCACCTCGTTCGGATGAATAATCTGCACGTGCAGCAGCGCGCGAATGAATAGCGCACGCCGACACCCTCGGAGCATTCACTGGCGGTGAGGGAGAAGAAAAAGAAGAGACCAGTTGGTGGCACCCGGGAGAGAAGTTACTAAAAAAGATGGGGGTTGTGGAGGGGGGGGGGGAGACCGTGAGCCGAATGCTTGTGCCTCCGACACGCACCCCTCACCCACTACCCCGAACGGTCTCTTTGTATACCCGTGTGGACATTGAAAACCATAAGGCATTCACGGATCAAGACGTTTGCACCGGGATTCTGTTCGGGGTACCAAACTGCGAATTTACCCACGACTCTTCCAAACCGTCATTTATTTTGTCAAGGCAACTCATCCACCAAGTAACGTGAAGAAAAATGTCGTCATTAGCAGATGTCCCCATTTTATCTAAAAATGTGAAGTTTTCTTGCCATTTCATCTTCAAGCAGTTTTGTCAACCATGGTTTCGTTATTGTGGTTTATTTAATACTTTGCTTACTTAGAATTTGGTAAAGAACTATAAGCAACCACAGTAGATATTCTAAGAGTGTCAGTTCCTAAAAAGCTGCAACTTGAGCAACGTGATCTAATTCCAGTGTCAACATATCGGACTTTTTTTATGACTTCACCTGATAACATTTCGTGAGAAACTTTTACAAATTAGGAATGCGTGGGAGTTTTTATTTTGACGGAGACAATCAGAGGGATTGAAATATGAAGTCAAACAACAACCTTTACTGTTGTTCCTTATTACCATAAACAGCGAAGCATAAATTTCACCCAGTAGTTATTTATGACCATCGGGTCTGACTATGAATTTTAAAATTCAGTCGACAAATTGTTGTTTAAAAAAGCAAACAAGTCGAAGAATTAATTAACGATATCGCGCATATTATAAGCCATTAAAACGGGATTCGAAGCCGTCGTTTGAAATTTTAATTAACGAACACTTTATGGTGGCCATTTACAACGCATAACTGGACCCATCAAATGCAGAGAGAGAATTATTTTCGTTTCTCGACCTTTGTTGGATTCAACTCGACCATTCCGTTTCGCTCATTGTCGTCGGATGGCGCTCTTTTCACGGCGCATTTATTGCCTGAAAGCTGTTTGAAGAGCGCATGCTCACTGGATAATAAGCTGCATTGTCGTCGAAGTGAAGAGAATTCTTACCCCACCTTCCACACCCCACCCTCCTCCTCTCTTCCTTTCGTCTCGGCTTGCACGGAAAGATGACCCCTGGATAATGATGGCAGTTCCCACTAGGCGGCACCCCGAGTACCAAGAGGGGGGGAGGAGAAAGCCCTATGAGTCGGCACATTTGGGACCCAAGAAGCGAGAGGGATTTTCTAGGGGGCGGATTCGACAAGGGGAGTGACTGGCCTAGAGAGAGAAAGAGAGAGAGGGGAAGGTTGGCCAGGGGCCTTTTCTAACTCATCGACTCCTCCCCCTATTCTCTAGTCTCCCTCCCTAAAAAAATAATAAAAAGATAAAAAAAACAAGGAAATAAAAATTTTAAACAACGATAGTATGCGTAAGTGATCAGTTAGCTAATATTAAACATTGTTATACAATGAAAGAAAAATGGTATGATATCTTTGTATCTTTAGAATATACTAAGCTTTTGGAAAATATCATGGAAAAACTATAATAGCCCAAATGTCATGTTCTAATTCTTAGACCCAGGACATTGGTTTCTTTTGAGTTGATTTTGCTCGAGATCGTATTTAGATACTGAGATTGAACGGGACAAAGGAATAAAAATTTCATGTAAGGATGATCACAACAGGAGAGAGAGCAAATACTCTTGACTTGCAACCCTCGATAATGGGTTGATTTGTAGAGAACGTACAATGAAACGGAACGACAGTGTATATGTTGTGAATGCATCCTGTCTCAATATTTAACAATTGAAAATTATAGTGTTTGGCCAGATTTTCTTTCTTGTCTTCATTACTCCAACCCCTCCTCCCTACAGACACACACACACCATACATATGCCTCCGTCTTTCTTGATCTGATATGACTGCTCCGTTTGTAGCATATATCCCCTTGACACAATATGTCCATTTTATGATTTCATAATAATGTTGCCAGTTTATGCTTAGACTTTGTTTGGAAATTTGATGAAATCAAAATACAGTCGGACCCCAATTATCAGGATGGATACGCCCTTGGAAGCGTCGCGTAAATAGATTCCATAGAACTTGAGGAAAGGGGGAAAATAAGAATCTTATTAAACTAAATATTAAAAGTAAGAAATTTTTAAAACAAATCTATCTAAAAATAATTCAGTTTGGCACAGCACTGAAGACATAGATCCAAAACTCAGTTCATAATATTTATTAGATTTGTTCATTTTAGGATAAATTAGGAAATATTAAGCGAACAGCATGTGTAGCTGCATAACATGATTTAATGTTCTCTAAATTCAACTGTGAAATCGAATATTGTTAGGTGAAATTATTTAAAATTCTCAGGAGATGCAGAAATCTGCTTACAGCTTATTACCAGGAAATGTCCCATTTGTGTCTTCTTGTTACAATAACGGACGTTTCCTTTAATATATTGTTATTGAAACAAAGAATATTATTAATACAAAGAAGGGTCTGTCTGTGAAAGTGCAACTTAGGTTAATTATTTTAATTTTTAATGGTGTATATGCTGTGTATATTATTGTAGCTTTTGGGGAAACAAAATATACCGTCGCTATAATATGCACAAAATATGTGTCGCTATTTTCCTGGAATTTCAAATTGTTCTCATAAATTTCGAGTTGACATTCATTTCCGTAACTCCAGAAGCAGAGGAATCGTCGTTATTAACTTAAAGTCTGGCGACTTAATTTTAAACTGGAGGGAAAACTATGAGTTTTAATATCTGTATACATATGTTCTTAACGTACCATACTTTTGTAGAGTAGTTGCCTTCAATTCGAAATCGTCCGGAGTTGACTCACATTTTGTAGTCAATATATTTGTATAGTTGACTAAAGCTTTTAAACCAGGGGCAAACTCAACCAAGGGGAAGTCCCCCTCCACCGGGAGTAATTTTGAGAGAAGGGGGAGGGGGAGATTAAAATTGTATTTTGTTATTAATTTTTAAAGTGTGATTAATAAAAGATTTGCATGCATTCAATATCATATGCATATTATTTGGCATGCAGCTTTTGAGTTAGACTATCTTGGGAACAGGGGAATGTATTCTAAGAAAGGGGAAATGGATCAAAAAAGGGGTGAAAAACACTGTTTAAAACAAATTAACTTATTTGAAGAAAGTAATTTGCAATTGTTAACGTTAAACATAGTCCGGGAGTTGTTAATGATGCTTCATGCAACATTTTTTTCATTATTGGATCATAATAGAGAAAGAAAAACATGTGCAATTTGAAATGTTATATTTTCACTTAGGGCCGGTCTTTTATCTATCGGTCCCTGGGTGCAACAACATTAATGGGGACATCCGAATCATTATATTGAAATAATAAAACTTATAAATCTTATTACAAATACATCCCACACTTGATCAAACTGTTTTCACTAATCAACAATGTCAATCGACGAATTTTAGCAAATTTGTACCACTGCCACAACAAGGAAGCCGAAAGAAAGAACTAATTTGTAATTTAACAGGACTGTAAGTTCTATGCTCCGCCAAGGCACCCGTGCTCTCAGAACCTCACGCCTCCGAATTTTTTTCTATAGGATCATCTGAAAAATCAACCCGCATTTTACATCTACTACAGAGGGGCCCAAAAATGCATACACACTTTAATAGTTGTTTATCGATAGCTCTTTCCAGTAAAAGGAAAGTTTACATCTCAAGATTATTATAAGGGTGGTACAAATGAAAAAACGAAAATTATTTTTTTTATCAAAAGTGTATACAAGGAATTTAAAACTACTCTCCAAATGCGTTAAGGCATTTATCCCACGTGTAATTCCTTTATGGAAAAAGTCTTTCGGTTGCGTGTGGAACCATTCCAAAACCTCTTCCTTCACTTCATCGTCCGACTGAAACCTAGATGTTTCTTGAGATCCCCAAACACGTGAAAGTCACATGGGGATAAGTCAGGGCTATAAGGTGGATGCTGCATTGCTTCCCAGTTGAAGTTTTTGATGAGGTCTACCGTTGCTTTCGAGGTGTGAGGACACGCATTGTCGTGAAGAAGAATCACTCCTTCTGTAAGAAGTCCAGGACGCTTCAATGTTTCCCCATTTCGTGCTGCGTTAACTGCGGTGCCTTTTTCAAGAAAGTCCAGTAAAATCGGGCCTTTGCGATCAAAAAACACGGTCAACATCACCTTCTCCGTGCTGTTTGCGATTGCTTTTGAATTTTTTGCGATTTGACTTTGATTTGTTTGCGATTGCTTGTTTGGACGAAGCGATCACTCGCAGAGCTTCGAAGCGCGAACTATCGTTCTTTCTCATGTGATGCAACACTTGCAACCTATTGTTCAATTTGCACGTGGGGTTTCGTTGTTGAAAACAAAAACTTACGACCTACACGTCGTCTTTTTTTTCCCACACAAATTTTCGTTTTCATTTGTACGATCCTTATACATGCATTAAATAAAGATGGCCACGATCAAAGAAGTTTACATTACCACTAGAACATGAGAGATTACCTCGATGAGAATTTACCAGGACAATATGTAGGAGTGTCTCGACACTTATGGACCTACTTTGAGTACTTGTTTTAATTGTAGAAATTAGAGTGATTCATATTCATACGTTGATGCCTGTATGAATTTACAAATTATATACACAATTTTCCTTCGTTGAAGTATGTGTGCTTCTCTGTATTAGTCAACTCAATGGTATCATTCTTCAGGAGTTCAAGCTATACCGGTTGACATATGCTGAAAATGTGAAAAAAAAACCTTCCTTCGTCTGCAGGTTTGCATTGATTATGGATGAGGCACAACTCGACCATACCAAGAAGAACAAATTGCAGAGAATTGATGGTCCAATGGATGGAGTTAAAAAATTTGAGTCGTGAACTCGGACCACCTTATATTATGAAAAGCGCGCAGGTTTTGATAATTTTTCTCATACGGTTGCGGCAAGAATTCCCAATTTTTTAAGATCTACTGAACCGTTCCTAAGAGTCGTAGGAAAACAAACAGAAGGTTGCGGGTTCCCTATGTATATTTAAATGTGTGTTTCTGTATGTGTGGGTGCATGTATTCCGAACTTCTCACGGAATTTCTGGAGTAGGTCATGGACACCAAAAGATCCGCAAATTGATTTGGGAACCATCAGTTACGAGGGTGCTTCACGTAGGCAATGCAATTTACACACTAGTCAGTGGCAATTTCAACTCAAATTAAAATTAAAATGCAAATGTTTAAATGAGATTGAATTCTTTACTTAAATAACATAACTAAAGGGTAACAATTCATTTGAAATTTTAGTAAGATATTTTTATTTTTTGAGATAAAAAATAGATATTTTTTCTTTACATTCTTTACATTCATGAGTGATTACATTTTTTTCTTTAATGGAAGAACGATAATTTCGCCACTAAAGAGACATCGATGAACTTATCAAAACGTAATTGTATCTAATATCTTCTAATACTGAAACCATTTCTTAGAATAAATCTTCGTTTTATTCACTTCTGCAATCCATATTAGGATTATTGATTTTGAGTTGCGGCTTAATTTATCATATACATTGTGTGATGTAGAGATATCATTTATTGTTATACTACGAGAGCTGTTCAAGAAAGACTGAGAATGAATTTTTTCCAAACCTTTTTATTGTTCTACGTTAACATGATCTTTAACAAAATAGCTCCCCTCCACCTGAATGCACTTCTGCAAATGTTGTTTCCACTCCTCGAAGATATGGCGTAGTTTATCTTTTGAAATACTCTTCAAAATTGCCTCTGACCGTTCGATGATCTTATTTGGGTTCTGAAAACGAATTCCACACAACTCGGACTTGAGGCGAGGAAAGAGAAAAAAGTCACATGGTGCGAGTACTGAGCTATATGGAGGGTGGAGAATGCAGGTGATGTTATTTTTGCCAAATATTCCGTAACGGTATGTGCCACATGTAGACGCGCTTACTATGATGACAAGAGGTCTTACGCGTCTTTTAACTCGTGCAAAATGGCATATGGAGAATCTGTAGACATCTGCAGAGTGCAAGCAAGTTACATCACAGATATGATGATCTTCACGCACAATCATTGAATTGCTGCTGTATGGATGCTGGTATCTCTCAAAACCGATGCAACTGCACCAGGCCCACCTTCTCTTGATGTTGATTGCCGTCCCTCCTGAAGTCTTAAACTATCGGAAACATGTGAACGTGAAAGCTTCATCCCCATATGTTTGTTTCATCCCCATATGTGAGTCAAAAGTTGTCGGACACCTTCCTATCTTGGATACCAATGTAGTTACGCAAATTTCAATACAGGGAAAAAATAGGAACTTGAGGGTGCTCTATCTGATGGAGCACCTTTCGTCATCTCAGATATGCAAATTAGGACACATCCAAATTCTATCTCGAAAATCGCAAGAGATACACAAAAAATTCTAATTGCACATTTGTTCAACAGAAAATTCTAAACAAAACAAAAAAAGTTCACCAAAATCCGAAGAGCGGATCACCAACAATCCTCATTGCAAGCTCTGCAACAGGAGAATTGGCTCTTCTACTGTATGTTGCTTACAAACAGTCATCTGATACGAAGTAAGTCCTTCCATCAATCCAGATAGTATTCATGGTGATGTCCACTTGCACCATAGCATAATTCCGCACGACGTTTCAATGTTACCTGGTTGTTGCATGATAATTTTGCCTCGCCTCACCAGAGCAGAGGACCATGTTGATCATTTCCTGGTTAGTGTACTGTGCCATCTTGCTTTGGTCTGATTTTTTCTCGGCTTCAACATGCCTTTTTATACCAATTGCACAGGAAACTGGTGACTTTATGGTAAATTCTGGAACTTTCCAGAATAGGATGAGGATGGTGCATGAATTAATTTGAAGAGCTTGCAATGAGGATTGTGGGTGATCCGCTCATCGGATTTTGGTGATTTTTGTTTTGTTTTGTTTGAAATTTGCTGTTGAACAAATGTGCAATTGGATTTTTTATGTAGAGATGGATAAATCAGAGAAGCGAGGTAGCCATGCAATTGGCCCTGCACGACCAATCCACCGACCAGGAATCGGTTATCAAGGAATTTCCGGACTTCGATGCTGAAGTCTTGCTGGTAGTGAATGCATCCAGGATCGTGGTCACCTTCTAATTGTGCAGTGAGAAAATTTTCGGGTATGTCTAGATACACGATAACTTTTATGGTTTTCTACATGAAAAAGAACGAGCCGTACGATTAATTTACTGAGGACCCAAAAAGAATCCACTTTTGGGCTGCCACGAACATGCTCGAAAATTTTGGCACCCCAGATTATGTAGTTGTGGGTGTTCACCTTGCCGCTAAAGATTGTGTTATCCAGGAACTTTTCATCGTATCCTCTTCGATCCAGCATTTCCGCACAGAATTGCTGATGAGCCAGTTTATCTGCATGCAACATAGTAAGTTTGTATGGCTTCAGATGTAAACGTTGACTTAATACGAGCCAGATAGTCGGTTGCTGTATAGTGGTCGTGTTAGTTTCTTAGGGCTACAGGAAAGCTCTGTCTGACTATTCCACAGCGACATTAGAACTCGCTGGCATGTCGTACAGAACAACCAGTCTCAAGAAAGATTGTACGAAAAGTACGAAACGTTGTACGAAAATTGCGTTGGAATGTAGCCGCTGAGTTCGTGAAACCAAAAGACACAATGAACCGCACCAGGGAAAATAGCCATTTTGGACTACAATAGTGTTAGCTTAAACTTGATGTGTTTTTGCTCTAAAAATGACATCGTAGCCGATTCCGTACGTTATCTTGATAAATTTCTATTTGTTTCTAAAGTTGTAAAAAGGAATTTTTGAATCACCCTGTATAATCTGTATAAAATAAATAAGGAAACCACTATTTCAACAACATTATTCCACTTTTTTATATGACTTTATGATTAATTTTTCAATTAATGTTTTTTTCATTTTACTTTTTTTATTATTATTTTTCATTAACTTTCATTTAATTTTTCAGCCTGGTTTCTGTAATTTCATTTAATTAATATTAGAGGAAACGGTGGTCATGTGGCCCCCTGCTGATAAATTGGCCTCCCAGCCTGATAAATCAACTATTAATGCCATATAAGAAATAGGTAGCATACCCAATAAAGCAATAACTAGTTGCAAAATTTAAGGTATAGATATCGCTTCCTGTAGCTGTCTGTAAGCTGTGCTATCAACGCACGATAGGTACGAAAGCTTTTATTGTCAAATGTTTTTTGTTTTAATTATTATAGAAATGTGCAAAAGAGACTGTGGTTGTAATATAGAGGGTGTCCAAAAAGTCTGGTAACATGCCAGATATCTCAAAGCTGCCAGGTAGGCGAAATCTGATGGGTGTGGTTTATAGGTAATAGGGGGTGGGGAATTCATTGCCGCACTCAAATTTGACTTTGATCCCCAAATTTAAGGTCACCCATTTGCTAACTCGAAAACTATTAAAGATAGAGAAAAATTTCCAATTGCTACCCTGTAGAGCAACACCACATTAGTCTAAAAACAATTTTTAATCACACCCTTCCCCTTGAAAGATTTTGAGAAAAAGGGCGAGAAAGAGTCACTCATGGAAAGAAAATTCCCAACGGTGTGCTTCACTGCAATTCAAAGGTGTTAGAAACCTCAGCCAACCTGACCTTGAGTGACTCTTTCTCGCCCATTTTCGCAAAATATTTCAAGGGGAAGGGTGTGATTAAAAATTGTTTTTAAACTAATATGGTGTTGCTCTACAGGATAGCAATTGGATATTTTTCTCTATCTTTAATAGTTTTCGAGTTAGCAAATGGATGGCCTTAAATTTGGGAGTCAAAGTCAAATTTGAGTGCAGCAATGAATTTTCTAAAAATATGTTCAATATAATGATTTGTTGTCTTTTGGAATCAATTATAATTTTGGCGTTTTTTTGGAGAGAAAAGTTTTATGCTACCATTAAATTGACACTTTTAGGGATCAAACCAGGTAGCTGAGAGAGTGAATGTTTTAAAGGATTCTATTACTAGGTGTAAAATCGTTGTGAGAATATTTTGCTCATTCGGCTATTGTCATATAACTGAATTAGATTATGGATTATGGTTATTTAAGAATTTCTAAAAGTCATACGTCACTATTTTTACTATCTCTATTTTAGTTAGAATGGCGAAGGCCACTAAAAGTTGTCTAAAAGATGACTTCAATCAGTTCACATTTAAAGAAATAATGGCCGCACATATGTACGTTTAAAAGAATTCTAGTCGTTTTAAGAATGAAAATGTTCTCACAGCTCTGAGGTCAAAGTAAAAATAAGTTTTTACAAAGATAGCATATGGCACTTAATCTAAAGTTCACTGTCAAGTATTAAAATTTCCCATCTTCGCTTTGTCTCCAGTCAGAAGGCCTTAACCGAAGTAACCATAATAACCATGAGTTTTGTTTGGCATTTTTTAATTTCATATTTTAATCATATGAAATAAATATCTTTATATTTGATATTGTTTTTATCCTTATCTAAAAGCTATTGCGATGTACACGCACTTGAAATAGAAAAAAAAATTAAGTGATCATGTACAAATTCATAATCTTATTTAATTAGTTTAATATGTACGCCAGAAATGCAGTAGCCAATTTCAACTGATTGTTGATTATTTTAATATTTTTTTCTTTTTACCTTCTCTCTCTCTCTCTCTCTCTCTCTCTCTCTCTCTCTTAAAATCCTGATTGCTAGCATACATGCGAGACGCTCATTTGTCACTCCGTTGTCTTCTTTCCTTGTCACCGCTTTGTTTATAAAGGTGTGATTAATTTAAGACGAGATAGCGGAGAGCCGTGCCGTTTTTCTCCACTCACCCATTTGTATCCTTCAAAGCGTTTGACGGATGTAAAACCACTGCTAAGATGTAATTTAAATTCATCATTTTTCTGCATAGATGTCTTGCAGAGAACGCAAGAGCTGTAATTACAGGAAAACCCCTTTTTTCCCGTCCAGTCTACACACGTGCTCCTCAGCAGGGTAAAGTGCGCTCAGCAACAAAAAAAGGAATCCCACCGTCTTGGGTTCTGTACATCGCTAAAAAAAAAAAATGTTAAATAAAATAGTTTGTTTAACATGAAAAAATAGGCATTGCAGCATTATTAAATAAAAGGGAAAAATTTATTCATGTGTAATAAAGCGAATTATCGAGTCTAGTTTTCTTGTCAACAGCTCTTCACTCCGAAGCGTTTACAATAACTACCAAAGTTGTCATGTTAGTCTTGGTCATCGAAATTACGATAATTGTTCCCATTCAACTGTCATAACCGAAGAGTAATTGCCCGCTAATAGTTGATCTCCCTACGATAAGTGTTTATACATTAAACTAGAAAAGAATAATCCAAATCATCTTATCAAGAGAGAATCTGACAAAAATTAGAATCGTAAATTCTTATCAAGACTTAAATTCAAATGAACAAATTAAAGTCGCCACTTTTTTTTTAATAATAGCAATAAAATTTATTCATATTTGAAAAAATACGTTGGTAATTATTTAAGATTCTGTATAATTAACCGTATCTTTTATATCTTAAAAAAAAAACTTTACAACAACTTTGAATTCTTTGAGAGTTTTTTTTTTAATATTTTTCAATTGGGTTTTTTCCTTTACTCCGCAATAATTTCTAAAAACTCATTGATGTGGAAATAATTTAAATAAATGCGAAATAAGAAATCAGCTTTATAAAATTTTCTAGGCTATTTTAGAAAATAAAAATTAGCATCAAACTCTTTTATCTAAACTATCCGCAATTCATCAGAAGCATTTTTCATTAGGAATGGAGACGCGATCTTCACGCAAATGCTGATTAAAATCCGGTGCAAATATTCATTTTGAGCTCAGATTTCTACATGAAGTCACTCTAAAAGACCTGAATGCTTTTTCATATTCCAAACGATAAAACTGCTCTGCTAAACTAGTGGATTACGTTTTGAAAACTTACTTCAAATCTTGAATGACAGCAAACGAAATAATTATATGGAAACAACAACGGCTTTGATATTCTTCTAAGAAAAAGGAGAGGGCGTGAACATTTAACCCTGAGAAATTCCTATGTTCTTTATTGACATCAAGCATACAGTACTGAAATTGTCAGCTGAGTGTAGAAATCACTCTTCCAAGGAAACAAGTGATATAATTTTAAAATATACGACGTTATTTGTGTAATAAAGATAAAAGTATGTTAAATTAAAACTTTAATTACATTTAATCGGGTTCTGCAACTTTTCCATATTAACTCGGGTGTTTTCTCTACTACTACTGTCATTTTAGTGCAGTGTGTTGGATTAGCTTTTGAATAGTGACCAGAGACCTTCACTGTCATTTTTTGGTTTGATCAGTTTATTCCTGAAGGAAAAATTGTTCAAACATCCTTAAGAATGGTTTTAACCCGTTTGATTCTCAAATTAACTTAAATACATCAAACTTGGTTATTTCGTGTGGGGATCACTAATCATCTGTTAAAACATTTGTTGTAGGCATGCGTGGTAGTGACAGTCCTACTTAAACTTCAGGTATAAACCGATTTTGAAGATAACCATTCTTTTCCCATCAAAAAATGATGAAATATTTCCTTAGAATTAGTTAATAGCTCAAGGAAATAGATGCGGGATTGGCTACATTTTAAGATTGAGTTTTGGCTTATTTTCTGGTATCTGTCGAAAAATGCTGGCGAGAACATTTTAAAATCGACACTGTCGTCTTCTCAAGTAAGAAATAGGTGAATTGCGCTCAGCACTTTTCCCAAAAGGCATATTTCCCAAATTTCTATATATCTAATAATTAGGGGCCCAACTTTTTGATGAACTCACTTTAAACGGCTCAAAAACATTTCAAATTTCGCTTTTCAAATGCCTCTACTCAATAAGTGAAGTGCTGATTATGTTTTGGGTACAGAAAATTGTATTAACACATTGTTCTGTATACATGTTTCTGTTGATAGTTGAGACCGAGTTACCATTGCCAAGTTATTTTGTATCTAAGAACACTTTGGATTGTCTAAATTTTGACTGATAGCAAATAGAATTATAGCCAAAGTATTTCTTAAGCATCAGATATACCGTTAAATGCTGAATTAAAAAGAATTGTCTTTATTATTACCAGCATAAAGTCGTGTTTTGACTACGCTATTTTGGAAAGTCGTTTTGAATGAGATAAGGCAATTTCTTTCTTTTGATTGACTAAATGGGGGAGCTTGAGGCAACCTAAATTTACGATTGCAGGAAACGATCCCTTCTTCCGTATCGGGCATGGGTTAGAAAAGAGTTAAGAAACCCGTTAAGGAAACCAATTGGGTTTGAACCCTTAACGAGAAGGACGTTGCAGTGAGCGAGACGGCCTCCATCATCGGGTGCGAGAGCCGACGGGTCACGAGGTGCCTTGATCGCACAGATAGATAAAGGAGAGGGCGCTGCAGATAGATGACGTCGAGGTTAAAGTTGCAAATTCATTGGCTGTTCTACAATATAGCGGAGCCCTCCGGGAAAGCCATCTTTTAAATTCCTGTGATAGGCAAAAGGGACTCACCTTACGTTTTCCATGATTTATAGCCGCTTATGAAAAAAGGTTTCTTCAGCCGTTTTTTTTTCTTTCCTTTTCTTCCAAAGGAGTCGTAAGAGTAACAATGGGGGCCTGAGACCGTCTGCTCAGCCTCGGCTGGTGTGACTGTCGTGGCCCTACTTGAAGGGCACTTGAAAGGAGATGATGGAAAATGCCATTGTGAGGAAGTAGTGAAATAAAAAAATATAAATAAATTAAGCTATTCTGTCATACATAAATAATAGAGGGCGACAACCGTATACTTTACATCCACTCTACAATTTTTTAAGATTATGATAGATGTATGTCGAAACATTTTACCTATGTCAAATTTAACATTACATCCAATTAGAGTACCTTCTTCCTTATTATTTCAGAGCAATTACCATTAAACCAATTTGGTTATTTTAATTAAGTGTCAAGTCTTTGGTTCATGATCTGTAATTAAAACAAATTAGCAGAATACATTCATCTTGACGGTATGCCATTACGAAATCATCATCAAAGGTTATATAAAGAATTTTTTTGGAAATACTTTTAATCTTATTGTTTAAAAAAAAAACATGACCACAGGACTAAAATTCCCATTGACGCGTCTATTGTAAGAAAAAAAAAGATTCGGTAGATTCCGGTATTCTACGAGGGGATATCAGAAAGTAACTCCATTCATTCTTTTCCAGGGTTTTTGTGTCTCGTCCTTTTCTCTTATAAATATCCATTCTTTAACGGAGGAAATATAGTCGCTGTGTGTAAGGCGAGTACATGTACAGACATTGCATAACAAGAATTGTTCCCGCGCACGCGCATTAATTGCTGTCAGTCGTTTTACAAATGGCCACCGCTATCACATCGTTTTTGGTGGAAGAATAGCGAGCTGTTATAAAGTTTCTTTTCGCAAAAGGTAAGAAACCCGCGGAAATTCATGGGAAAATAGTAGAAGTTTACGGTGCCGACTCTCTGGATTATTCCAATGTGTGCAAATGGTGTAAAATGTTTCGGGAAGGAAAAGTTAGCCTTGCCAATAAACAGCGTCCTGGGCGGCCTGCGTCAGCGGCAACACCAGCCATTATCGAGGACATTAATAACTCAATCAGAGAAAACCGTCATATTTCTTTAAAAGAAGTGAGTGAAACGCTTCATATATTCTATAGATCTGCGTGGGATATGGTGCATGAGAAGCTTGGATACCGCAAAGTCTGTTCGCGTTGGATTCCAAAATGTCTGACATAAGTACAGACCAGCAACAGAATGGCGTGCAGTCTGCAACATCTGCAGCGATACAACCAGGAGGAAAATGCACTGTGACAGGAGATGAGTCCTAGGTCTTGCACTTGACACCTGAGCCTAAAACTGCAAACATGGTGTGGAAACATCCAAATTCTCCGGTTCGCAAAAACTTAAGTTTCTCCTTCAGCTCGGAAGATTATGCCTACGGTTTTTTAGGATATGCAAGCATCCTATTCGCAGAATTCCTGCCTCGTGGGTCAACCGTCAACCCCGCTACCTATTGTGAAACGTTGACTAAACGTCGGTGTGCTATTTGGGATAAGCGACCAGAAAGAGGAAACGATATTCGACTTCTTCATGACAACGCACGCCCGCATGTGGCCAACGTCGTTCAAGCAAAACTGATCTGGACCATCCAGCCTACAGTCCGAACTTAGCGCGCTCGGACTACCACCTCTTTGGTCCCATGAAGAGATTTCTGGGTGGTCAGAGGTTTGAGACTGACGAGGAACTCAAATCTGACGTGTGCCTTTGGTGACGGAGTTCTATGAACGGGGTATTCTGAAACTGGTGCAGCGTTGGGATAAATGCCTAAATCGTCAAGGTAAAGATGTGTGGTTTCAGCTGCACTAAGTTGTTTGCCTGTATGTTTTGTAATTTTCTTAAAAAAATAAATGGCGTTACTTTCTGATATCTCCTCGTACTTTATCCTTTTATTGTTTTGATATTACCTAGCCAAAGAGCACATCCTTTTCTTCAACTTTGGAATGGATATATAAATTAAAATTATAAACTGTCAACACTTAACCATCGAAAGCATTAAATAAGCATAAATGTTATTGGCATATTTTTTTAGCCTTATTTTAAATATTTGGACGTACACTCCAGTAGTTACTCATAATGAATAGAGTCGAAGGCTAATAAATATTTTCATTTATTTAAGGCATAATAAATGAACCTGTCTTTCATATTTTGCACTTTTAGAACTTGATCGATTTTTATTTGTATCGCCAACTGCGTAAAAACTTGCAATGTCTGAGGATTGTGGTGGCCAAGAATGCGCGCTAGCCTTTCTTTATATACGCAGATTTGCCCCCCCCCCCCTTCCATTTTCATACACGAAGCGGCAATCTTCTGATGTAGCAAACGGATTGGATCAGAAGAACTGGATAATTTTCTACATGATTGACCTTCCAATTTATTGAATATATAATGTCTTATATTACTAAAACCAATGATTTAGTCAAAAGCCTTGGCATAATACTTTAATTTATAAAATAAAAAATAATTTTATAAACAGTTACATCATTAAGCACATTTAAAATATCACAACTAATATTACTTTATATGTCACTACTAAAAACACATCAATTAAAAAAGAGGAGAAGATATTTTACAGATTCATTCCTCTGAAGTAAGAGAATAACTGACGAACTTCTGGGGACGGTTAGCCTTCTCTCATTGGATAAATTTTTGAGAGGCTTTTCAGAAAATGCGGCTGACGTAATATAAATAATGTATGTTGCTTCCCTGACCCTCAAATATATCCGACCTTATTTTTTTGAAATTCCTGCTCTAAAGCTATCCAAAATATGCGGTACAAAATTTAATATAACTGCTAGAAATATTGTATATAACACAGATGGTTTCAATCTCATATGCATACTTACTTCTAGCATTAAATCCGTGTAACCTATGTTTTATTATTGCAACATATATCTAGCATACATTGTTATTATTGTAACATATAATTAAGCTAAACCCTCAAGAATTATCAAGGTAATTGTAGTAAATGTGTTAAATAACATTATTTGTTCTCTTTTTGTAAAAGTGAGCTCTAATGAAGATCATTAATCATTTTGTACAGGAATCTCGGAATGCAGGGCTACGAAGTGTGGCGCAACCCGCAGATCTACATCATCGGTGCCCAGCCGTTGTGCACGCAGATTGCGGGCCTCTCGCCCGGCCAGACGAAACTCTGCCAACTCTATCAGGACCACATGTCGAGCGTGGGGCGAGGGGCGCGCATGGGCATCGGCGAGTGCCAGTGGCAGTTCCGCCACCGACGATGGAACTGCTCCACCGTCGACGACTCCTCCGTCTTTGGCCCTGTTCTACAAATAGGTAGCAACTTCATTTAACATGATGCAATTGACATTAATCAATGTAATTGATTTAACCCACATATTTCATTTTCTTCTCTCATCCACTTTATTTGTTATTTTTAATATCCAACAAAAAATTAATACATTGAGATCAAATTAAAATTGAAAATGTTTATTTTGCTCTTATGTTCAATTGAAATGAAGCCAATCAAACGAAGCACCACGCTTTCATTTTAGATGTACAGTCTGTAGTTTCGTTTTCCTGATTATAGATTTTCTTATCTTGGAACCAGAACTTTGAAAGAAGAGGCAAGGAATTCGTTTAAAATCAAGTTTCCTAATGACAAACTTGTTTAATGAACATATTTATTTAATAATGAAATTTTAGCTAGAATGTTTAATTAACTGTGAAATATATTTAATCCAATTAAAGCTTAGAACTTCTTTTAAGTTCCTTAAGGATTACTGATGGTGAAGCAATAAGTCAAAACTTACATCACAATCGTTTATTTTAAATATTTTGTAACGACACTTTATTGCAAGGTTAAGTTATAATTTATATAAAGTTTTTACGGATTTTATCATTTAAACAATATCGTCGTGTATTATTTATATATAATGTAAATTTTGGCGATTTCCCCCCCCCCCCTTTTAAATCAGGCTTGAACTCTTTAATTCTGCTCGGAATCAGGTTTTTATTGTATTTGAATTTCAGATATTAAAAAAAGTCGCGTACTTATTTAAAACAAAATGTAAAATAAATACAAAAAACTTTCCAAATCATCGTGTTCAATATTACGAATTTTTAAAGTGTAATCTACAGAATGGCGCACGAAAAATATCATATACTGAAAACAGCTTTTAATATTTAAATTATTTAAATTTAACAATAAAAATTTCTATAATAATTGATATTACAGTATTCACTGGAATATGGTCAACCAGTAAGCAGGACTTTATCAATATGTTCATCTTTATGGCATATAATGTCTTTGACACGAAGTCTCACATATTTGTGACACTTTAAGACAATTCCTCTGCCAATTTCTGGAAAAAAGTCACGTTGACCGCTCGTTGACGTTGCATTACATTTTTTGAGGTTTTTCAGTAACTGCCCTGAAAATGTGTAATAAGAGGTTTCAGTATGTGGACTCCTACAGCCATCAAGCAGCAAAAGTTGTTCTGGAGTACCCTGCATGAATATTCTGGTCTCCATGTGATTTCCTATCGTTACACAGAATTTTTCCAGATAGGCCTACATTAATTTTTCATTGTTTCCATGAAACTTAAATGAGGAGACGAAGAGATTAAAAGGGTCATAATTAAAGTGAAGATATAATTAACACAGTCCTGTTGTGTTTTGATGAACCTTTAGTTAATTATATATGGCTAAAGTTTATTTGAAAATGTATGAATAAATAATGCGCCTTACATGATAACGAATGAAGAGTCGAAATTTTTCATGTTTTACTTTCTTCTTAATTAAGAGACGATATATTTATGCCGAAATTATACATAAGTTTCAATCCATCATTTGACACTAGCAGATATTTAAAATTGCTTTTGGTAGTTCATACCACTGTTGAATGTGGATGCAAGATGTCTTTAAAGCGCCACGGATTTTGATGGCTTGAACAAGGTTTGCTTAAACATACAGAGTATTGTTTACGTTACAGACATCGTTGGGGTAATTCTCCGTATGTTCGCCATAAGAAGATAACATAGACTCGACCCGTTGAGAGATCTCCGTTTCGCCTCATGTCTTGAAGTTCATACAGCTGGAGATATCTTTCGATAACAGCTTCTGGAATTGTACGAACAAAGCATTTATCTCTGGATTTACTGCATCTGAACTAAGACAAGTTCAAAATTGATTATCTTTTTCATTGAAACAGTGGATTCCAGATTAGTTAATTTCTTTCCCTAGGCTTTTAACAAAAGCAAGCGACGCATGTTGAAGTTCAATTTAACAAGGCAATAGTCTAATTCTACTTATAATTTTTTTTTGGAACTTGTCAAGTTTGTTTCAAGACTCAAGAACTTAAAGACCTGGTTTTGTAGTCTCTTACCAAATCTAAAAATGTACGATTTAAAGTCGTAATCTTAAAAATCTGTCCTTTCCAGTGTCATCCAAGACAGGACTTTCACCATGTTTTAAAATAAACAACAGAATTGAGATACGAAAGCTTAACTATGTCCAGAATTCCGGTATTGCTTTAATAGTTCTTTCAGTCCTCGTCAGGGTCCTCTTCTGCCATTTTTGCTTTTAACATTTAGCGGTTTCTATTTGTAATGGGCAAATTTCAGGGCGTATTATTTTTCAAATATCATTCAGGGATCAATAATTTTAATTTAAAATGTTTGATTATTCTAAAGTAACATATTCCTTGGGTTTTTAAAAATAATTTAAATAATGTATACCGAAGTTTAGTCATCATGAATGAAGAGCGCTGATTGTTTGTTGAATTAACCGCAATAGCGACAATTCTATTGAAATTACAGATTTTGACTCTGTCAGATGGCAGTTTTTTCCATTGAAATAATGAACTTTTTCTTAATAATGCTTAGAATGCATGACTTCCTGCGCCTTTGGTGCTGTGTTTTCATTGAAGAGAAATGAAATCATTCCGTAATAGCGTCGAGCTGTTCACCATAGAGGACAATGCTGCCAAGCTATTACGTGCAGGAAAAATATTCAGGCAATGCTTATAAATTCGAGTTTTAACCGTAAGGATATATAAGTTACATTATTAGGAAGAGGAAATTCAGTGTTTTATATCTATCTGTGAGAACTTGTTAAAATCGTCTTCCCATGCTAAAAAATAGGAATACCGAACGATGTCTATAAAGAAGATAAGAGTCGCGCTCGGCGACGCCGGATCGCATTTCCTACATTTCTGAGTATGAGAAGACAGTTCAGTGCTATTTGTTTAGATGTGTAATTTCCAAGTTGCCTTTGAGCAATTGCCCTTGGTTAAGCTGTAGGCACGGTCTACATAGAGTGAAAAATCTACTTTGTTTCGTTGCTTGAATTGCAACTGGGCGAGAATGTAATGGTGGGTGACGGATTGTTTGGAAGGCGTGTTTGTAGGCAAGGGAACAGTTAGCATTAAGCGTATCATCTCGGGGAACCCTCGTCGACGACAGCCCAATTGATCAGTCGCTTGGCAACAGAGGCGTTTAGGCGCACAAATCGCTCGCTAACTTTGTTACGAGAATCACCGCCAGACGGAGGGGAAAACGCTTTTACAGCGCCGCCATTTGTCTTCATTCTGTGTGTGCGAGGAACGATTCCGGCTCCACGTGTAATTCGTCTGGGCGCTCAGGCATGATGATGGAAAATTCGGGCTTTCTTTGAGAAATTGTGGCTATCTTAATCCGTCGAGAAAACATTAAAAATCTGGCCTATGATTAAGGGAGCTTATCGTGATCAGGGAATTCGTGCTAGTAATCACTCCTTTATTGTTCATTTAAGCCAGAGAACCATATTGCTCTTCTTACAACCAAGTCATAACAAAAGATCGTAAAATTTTGAGTATCACTAAATTTTATTCCATTAAGCGCAGAATTATTTTGAAGTGGATCACCATTTATGAAATTAGGCTTGATCAACGTGCTTAATTGCTATCAAATTAAAACTACATTTTGTATAATAACTAAATCTAATACAAACCCATTTTTTTAATAGTAAATATTTTCGGTGTATCTCCTTAGCACTGCAAATACTAGAGGTCTTGAAAATATAGTTAGAGTAAATACTTTAATTGCTCAAAAATTAATTAGTATTTCGTTTATTTATTACTTATATTTTTGCAATAATTGTTATATAACTAATAAATAACAGGGATTTTGTAACATTTCAGAAAAACCTTCTTTGTAGTTATGAGAAGTCCCTATATGTATCGTTTAGTGAAAGAGGTGGAAGCCTTACAATAATTAATGTAGGTTGTATTGCTGATTAGGAAAAACAATCTTTACTTCTCTTTAGACATTTAGGGTGGTTCTCTTTAGACATTTATGGTAAACGGATGTAAAAAAAAATTGTTTTAGGTTAATCCAAGATGCGAGATCCGGTCTTTTACTCTTAGCATTTTGGAAGAAGGTTCAAGTGTAAAATTAGCCAAAATAATTTTTTTTATCTCCCAAATGAGATTTAAAAAATCAGTCTTAACAATGGTTAAAATAGGACACGGAATTATGATTGACCCTCGAAAAGAGTAGGTAGTCAATTAAAAAAATAGAACGAATTAGAAATTGGTTCTTATTACGGTCGCTGTTATTATTGAAATATCAAGTTTCCAAGAAATTTCAAGCTTAAATTATTTAATAAGAGTCCAAGAACTCCAACACGGGATATTCCTTAAAATCGTTCCTAATGTGAAAAGAGTCCCTGTTCCCAACAAGTAATTATTCCAAAAGTCAGTTAGGTATGTATAACTGAAATCAAGCTTCTCCTTAAGGGCAGTGGTATACATTTGTGAAATGTTAGGAGAAATGTTACGTGAACTTAATTATATTAAGCTGTTAAATTTTAGGAAATTTTAATTATATTAAATTGCAAGTTTAAAGGTTGGATAAATGACGTTTAATAAGTTTTAAATAAGATGGATTAAAGTAATAGATGGAAAAAAATCCGCGACCTGGGATCGAACCAGGGACCACGATTTAACTATGCTACCGTGATTCTTTGAGTCGTGATCTCAGATCGCGGAAATTTTCTTTTCTATTACTTTATTCTACATTATTTATTTAATTATTGGAGTAATGTTTCCAGTTCCGCTACTAGTATATGACTTAATTCCCAAGTTTTAAATAAATATAAATTAAATTACCTTAATTTTTTATATAATTTTATTATTATCTATTTATAAAATATAGGAGCTTGTGATTTGACAAACGAGCAGTATACTCACATTTCCAAGTCCTTAGACACTCTCGCAATTACGATCATGTCAGCAAACGAATACGAGTTATTTATATGCATCTCGTAAACTAATCGTGTTATCACTTCTTAGAGGTTAACTGAATATAAAATTAAATAAATGCATGTAGTTTTTAGTTGTTTCTATCATTATATTGCATTCAATCGCTCTTAAGTGGCTTATTAAATTTTTCAGTTGTTTACCCCAAAGATGTCAAACTTACAGCTCGAAGCAGTTTGAAAATATTCTTTGTATATAGGGTATTATGATGTTTTAATTTGTGGCTTTATTTATTGTGTTGCGGGACTCGCTTCTATTTGAGTTTGACACCACTGGTGTACAGTTTGAGTCTCTCTTGTAGTCCTGTCTTTAATTAAATGTATATTTATAGTTTATTCACTGATCTAAAAAGTGATTTTTGTTTGTTTTCTTCCTAGCCAGCCGTGAGGCAGGTTTTGCGCACGCTGTTGCGGCGGCGGGGGTGGTGCATGCCATCAGCCGCGCTTGCCGCGATGGCGTCCTCTCCAGCTGCGGCTGTAGCCGTGCCGGCCGACCCAAGGACCTTCACCGTGACTGGATTTG
Source organism: Rhysida immarginata (assembly GCA_023313115.1). Lineage (NCBI taxonomy): Eukaryota > Metazoa > Arthropoda > Chilopoda > Scolopendromorpha > Scolopendridae > Rhysida > Rhysida immarginata. Next base: position 4,251,292 of record JAHWFO010042181.1, on the reverse strand, counting down.
GGGTGGCTGCGGCGACAACATCGAGTACGGCTACCGCTTCACCGAGGGATTCGTGGACATCCGCGAGAGGGAAAGAAACTACCCTCGTGGCTCCAAGGAACAAGGCCGATCACTCATGAACCTTCATAACAATGAGGCTGGACGAAGGGTAAGCCGAATAACAGAAATTGGTAATGCTCTTTAAGATGGAATTGTATGCTTTATTTTCATCCTTTTATTCATGGTATTTCATAAAAATGGATAATTTTATAGTATTATGAAAAAAATTTCGACTTGCTACCTTGGCTGATAAAATTATGAATTATTGATAATTAAAGATATGATCTCAATTAAAGAGTCTTTAGTCATATTTTTTATCATTTATGGTATCAGCCTGAGCGTCTTCCAGCTGATCTTTATTATTATAACGGGTTTCCGAAAGAGAATTCCGGAGTTTCAAAGAGAATTCCGAGTCGTATTATTTTATACGATGGCATTTTGAACATAATCATGAAGAGACAACAATCAGGTATTACTTCACATATATAGACATATACCTGACCAGATAGCAACGTTACATAGTTGTAAGCTTACAGGGTAAACAGTTCAGAAGAGCCAGGACTCAGAAATAAAATCAGTGACCGTTCTCCGAAAGAGTTGGACTGCAGTCGACATTCGTTTCCCAGGAAAATGTATAGAAAGAACAAGTCCCACTAGTTAGTCACCATGTATTCCTGATTTGACACCGATGGATTTATTTTCTTCTGAGGTTATGTAAAAAAATATTTCAAGAAAAACTCCACTTGATTATCTGCGCCAAAGATTAACCGCAACCATAAAAGGAAGCTTACAAATATGCTCATTCGTGTGTGGACTGAAGTTGAGCATCGGCTTGCTTTATATCTGCAGGATTGAAAATAATGAATACTGAATTATTTTACGTTAGATTACACGGAAGGTAATGAAAGTTTCATCTTTGAAATATCATAAAATAAATTGCATTCACGTATGATTCATAAAAGGTAATAAAATGACGAAATCAAAACTCTGGAGTTCTTTTTCGGTACTTTCAATTTTATTTGGTTCTTTACCTTTATTAATTTCTTATACATACATGTTCGGTTGAGAAAGGAGAATGTTTTATAATATTATTGTGTATGCAATCATGGTCATTGACGGTCTTGATATTGGTTTTTTTGATTAAGATCCCAATATTTGCGGTACATTTATAAACTTCCAAGAACTCCTGTTAAAGTTCTCATTTCAGTTTCTCTTATACTATATCATATTGAAACTAGGGAGTTATGGAATTTTACCGGTTATTATAATCTTATAGTTTAATTCATTTTCAGATTGGGTTTATTAAGTTTAATTCCTCACTACATTAGGCAATACTTTAAGCTATTTTAAAATTCGTTTTATCCAATAACAACATGGCTTAAGTGAGATTAAAGATATTTGTCATTTCACACAACTCTACAGACGAGGAATAATAATCGACTAGCATTGCAAATTTAAGGTAATTTTTTTTCAAAGAACCATAGAGGACATATTTTGCGCCGTTTAAAGTTTAAAGGGTCATCTTTTCAAGGATCATGAACTTAAGAGACTCTATACCTGGGTCAGGTAACAGTCAATAACAACTTCGTATATAAGGAAGAAACCCATGTAAGAGTAGGATTATGTTAATTATTTCATTGCCTTTGGACATTTATTAAAATTCTGTGGTATCGAATTTGAGGTTGTTCTCTTTAACTGTCCTAGAAAACATTGTATTAGAGCTGCAATCAACATAGCATATTTTCTTTGCTGATGTTATTTTCTTCGGTTCCGATAATTACGTTGATTTTTCCAACATGAATTATTAAGAATGCAACACGGTTATATTACGAAAGCATAGTTAATAATTAACCTTATAGAATTTTTCTGGTAAACATTTTATAGGGTGATAAGAAATAGCTTTCTACTATTAAGCATTCTTCACTGCGCCTTTGATGCGGTTATGTTCAATCATATTCAAAAATTTAACGAATAAAACCTTTTTTTGAAGGTCCTTCGAGTGATTGAAGATCCACGAATTTTGGGGAGAAAGACCAACTCGAAGAAGTTAAAATAGTTTTGCTTCACTTACTGATAGATTATAGTAATACATTTAAGGGAAAGACTGTTAATTTTAAAATTTATTATAAATGTAATTTTCCTACATCATCTGCTGTTTTTCTGGTTTTGCCTTCCCATAACAGACAGGGCAAGACGGGGTGTTGAATCGCATGATCATTGTGTTTTATTGCGGAACCGACCGAAGCGATGTGATTTTTAATCGTGAGTGAAGAAGTCGTGTACATCGTAGCCAGTCATTGTAGGCGTTTCTTCGCAGTTATTTCTATATCACTTCACTTATTGCCTTTAATATGCTTGTAATTGGTGAGATAAAAATCCCTTTTCATTGCAGAGGAAGGGTTAAGGACCTATCATTAAAAACCCAACGACTTGTTATTACTTGGCTAACACTGTTTCAATTAACTTTTCTCCCTCGGCTTTTAATAAACGGGAGACCGTCGCCTCGCCTCCACGTCCTTGAGGTTGGCAACACCGAGTGGCCCGGAAGTGGCGGTCTCCTTTCGCCCAAGGAGGGGGTGCCAGGGATCGGCGAGGGGGTCGCTCTTGTCATTGCCTATACCAACACCGAAGTTTAGAAAGAAGGCGGGAGTATGGAAGGAGTCGTGGTGGATTTCAATATCAAAGACTGACCGCCTCATAACAGGCCATACAACAATAAGTGAGAGGCTTATTAGCGAGGCGGCTCTGCACCAATTACCTCTGCCCATCGGCTGTAGAATGGAGCTCTTGCCGAACGAACTAGTGACTGCGATGGTCGCGTGGACCTCGCTCCTCCGTGAGAAAGCTCAACATTCCTTTTAATGAATTGGCCACCCAACAGCACAAACGCACACACACTCAAGTTCGATAAAAATGGAGGGAAAGAATGTATTCATAATGGAAAACAAGGCAGAGTTCATAAAAGAAATTCATTTTAATTGTTCTGTTAAAAAGAAAAGGAAACGAAAAGAAATATTGCTGAATATTTCGCCTTCTGATACTTCTGTAAATAAACGAAACAAATGGTATTAAAGTGAAATTTTAATTCAATTTGGAAATTATAATTCATTTCTATTTGTTTTTCCTTTATTCGCGTATCCCTCAAGAATGAAGAATCTCGAATCTTTACTGAACGAAATGGGTGATATGTTGGAGGTTCAGAAGCAAATGAGTTGAAGAAGAATTCATCCAAAAGGATTTTCCATCCAAAAAAAATCACAATTTTTTTTATCACATTACATGAATTTAATGATGTATTTAAATAGTTACTGAAGCATAATATCATTTTTCAAGGTATCTACAATTTACAAAACTATATTATTTATAGTTCAACTTTGGAGCACGTCTTCTTAAAGGTTTTGCTGGGTTACCTTGCTTCTGACCACCCCTCCCTCATTTGTTATAAAAGCCACTCCTTTGCTGTTCTCTTGAAGTTCTTCATGAAGATTATCGTCTACATAGGTAAAACCTAATGTCAAGATTCCTATGCCGTTTGCCCTTTGAGTCATATTATTTGCCATTTCAGTCAATTGTAAGGGAAAGACAAATTTACCGACGAACATTGATCATTTTTTGAAGCATCCAGACTTTTTACATTGATTTCAAGGATGCTGTTCTCTAATCGACTATGGGAAATCAATTAATTCCTAGATAGAAAAATTGCTACCTTAAATTTAAATCATGGAATACAGCTTGAAATTTAAATAACTGTATTTAGACTATAAAAAATAATGGTATAAAAGTTAAAGGGTGGTCCACAATAATTTATTTTAAACTACCATTTTGAATGTTTAAAATTTTCATTTCTATCATTTTTACATAATAAACTTTTTCTTAAATACTTAAACTAAAAAAGGGCTAAAAGGATACTATTAAATTGAATTACTCACAATTTATTATAGATTAATTCTGCAAATGCGGAGTTTAAATTATCAAAGTTTTTCTGCTATCAAATGAGAAAAGAACTGTTGATTTTGATTTCAGAGAAGAACGACTTTGTGCCGAAGAAATTTACCTGGGGGTAAGTTATATATAAGTATTCTAATTTTAATCTCCCAGAATTTATTATAAAGTTCACCAATTGTATGTTCTCTTCACATTCAGCAGTGATATCCAGAAACGTTTTAAAGATGATGTTTTATCTTTTACGTTTCTGTACATCAATGTTGAATGTGTTTTATATTTTTATTTAAACTTTATAATCAATTCTGTGAGGTTAAAATTAGAATGCTTATATATAACTTACATTTACCTGAGCGTATTAAGAAATTACTTTTTAGGCAGAATTTTATATAAAAAAGTCCTACGATTTATATGCAGAAATAATTTAAGAGAATTGATTGTTTGACGTATAAGTCACATTGAAACAAACAAATCTGCTCTCAACCAAAAGCTTACGATCTTTTACAGTAACGATCCACTCTGTCTAATAACCTATTGTAAGCTTATCTCATTTAAGCCATGATTTAAGCTTAGATAAACTTATGAAATAGAGAGTTGTCTGTACTGTCCTTCTTAATGAAATTGATGAAGGCCTTGCAGTACATAGCGGGAAAGAAAAGCCCAGAATTCCGACCGGCTTTGTCAAGAATAAAAGCCTCAAATAAAGCCACGAATAAAAGGCGAAATAAAAAGCGAAACCTCTCGGAATTCTGTTTTCTTTCTCGCTATGCACTGTAAGACCTGCATAAACTTCATTAGAAAAACTTGATGAATTCGTTCGATTATGTTCGATGGTGAGATCAGATCTAAATTTTCGTTTTGAAATACTCCACTCCGTATACAGCTAAAATCTTGATTGATTGATTTATTGCTACCAAAGATAAGGATAAAGGTAGCTCGGTGCCACACAGGAATCCCCACCAAGGCACCGAGAACAAAGACAAAAAGACAAATAAAAAAAAACAAAAAAATGTGAATGTCAATTGATTTCCTCCTCACCAAGAGATTTTAAACACATCAACTAGATAGCCCTGTCATCCATTTTTTTTCGCAATGAAATATGAGCATGTGACTAAAAAAGGCGAAATGATTTCATTCGGGTGTGTTGACGATAGATGGAACTAGTGATATCGATTACACTGAGAATTGTTTTTCGGCGGGATCATTTATTAGATTGTTTGTGGCTGCATTGATTGTATCTCCTGTAGCAAGGAATTCAAATAAGTGAAAACTTTTTGAAATATTTTTATTTTTATTTGCACTAATCTTCAGAAAAATATTTAAAAAGATTAAATTTTAAAAATCTAAAACGATTAATAAGGTTGATCTGTCAATTAAGTTAGTAAAAATGATATAAAATTAATTAATTAATTGTGATGGTCAGTTTTTTTACTATTCACTTCAGTTTCAGAGTCTAACAAATAGTCAAGAAAAATATCGTGGCAATAGCAGAATTAATTGGATTTTAATGAGATAAATACCAATGATTTAATTTCAAGAGAAGTGTGTGTGGATTTTCTCACGGAACTACTGTATAAATCTACTTGTTATCAGTAAGAATATAAGAATTTAGAATATTTCCCAAAAAAATTCTCTGGGTCTTCCTAGGGATCAAAATAGCCTTTCAGATCAGCCCCACAGAAGCCTACAAATTATGAGGGGATTATTTCAAATCAAATTTATTTTGAGGAAAGGGCAATTGGAAAATTTAAAGAGGGCTTCTGTCTACCATAAAAAGTTACCAAGGATCAATAAAGGTATTAACACATTAGCGATTGGTACGAGTCATCAGGCATTATTTAAAAGTCAGTAGTTATTTGCTACGATAGTCATTTCAAAAATAATGTATCATTTTTTTAAATTCACATCTTTGATTTTAACGTAGTGCATACAGGGAAGAATTACAATATGTATAGATACAGGTTATACAGGGTGATTCACTCAATTTCTGACCATTTCACTCGAATGATGTGCATTAGGGATAAACAATTGAAAGAATATGAGCGCCATATCGAATTTCTAAATAGAGTTTGTATTGTTGCAACGGCGCTGCATGAAAATCGTATTGTTGAAAAATGGCGCCCGCTTTATCAACAGAGCAGAAATGCAAGGTTGTCGAATGTTATTTCGAGACAAAATCACCTGTAACAGTACAAAGAAAGTTCCGGAAGGAGTATAAGTGTCGAGACGCACCAGGCAGGCAAGCAATCATGGATTTTGTCAAGCAATTTCGTGCCACTGGATGTGTTAAAGGGAAGAAAAAAAGGCGAGAGCGAAGCTCGTGTTCGAACGGCCGAAGTTGTCGAAAATGTTCGCACAAGGTTGGTCTATTCCCCTACCAAAAACGTTCGCCGCCTATTCATTGAAGAAGGGCTGTCGTATACCACGACGTGGCGAATTTTGAGAAAGGATTTACACCTGTTCCCGTATAAGATCCATGTTTATCAGGAGTTAACAGACACTGGAAGACAGAAGCGACAACAATTTGCGATGGAGTTTGGAGCAGAAATGGAAGCCAATCAGGACATTGTGGACAACCTGTGTGTGTCAGATGAGGCCTTCTTCCATCTGTCAGGTGACGTTAATAAACACAACGTTTGTTTTTGGGGTTCCCAGCACCCTCATGAGATCCATAAGTCACCTCTTCATCCACGAAAGTTTATGGCTTAGTGCGCGATTTCCAAAAGAGGCATCATTGGTCCGTTCTTTTATGAGGGCACCGTAACGTCACAGGCTTACCTTAACATGTTGGAAACCTTCTTCATCCCCGAGCTGCGAAGGAGGCGTATACCGCTTTGACATCAATGGTTTCAACAGGATGGGGCTAGGCCTCACACCACTAATGAAGTGCTAGACTTTCTCAATCAGAAATTCGGAAATCGTGTCATTTCAAACAGGTTTACAGATCGATTCGGGGGTGGCTTTCTTTGGGCCCCCTATGAGTCCTGACCTAAACCCATGTGATTTTTATCTCGGGGGGTTCCTTAAAGACAGTGCGTTCACTACAGCACCAAGAACCCTAGACCAGCTGCGACAAAGCATCGTCGACTGCTGCACCCTTGTGGATGCAGAAATCCTGGATAGAGTTATGAACAACTTCACCATTTGGCTACGAGCAGTTCAAAACGTTCGTTGTGGCCACATTGAGCATATCATCAAGACTTTTCCACGGGAATAAAAACTCCGAACTGCCTAAAATATCATACTCAAATACCAAGTTTGTAAACATTAATGGGTCAATAAATCATAGTACTGAAATGGTCAGAAATTGACTGACTCACCCTGTATGTTCTTCCTCTTCTCTGGTGCATATGTATAGATAACAAATGGCGGATCTAGAATTTGGTCAAGGAGGGGGCTATGGGGGGGGGGGGGGGTAATCAGATGGTTTGGCTAATATGTTATAAGTTATTTTGAAATAACCACCTCCTCCCTAGGGAAGTGATGGTCCTGAGGTCTTTCCTATACTGAAGTTTGTAAATGTAAATTTGTAAAATTATTGCAGTATAAAAAATATTTACAATTTATCTAATTGATATAAGTTTAGGACCAATGGGCGGGGGGCTATAGCCCCTGTAGCCACCCCCTTAAATCCGCCACTGCAGGTTAAATCAATAAATAAAAGACGAACTTCGAAATACCGATTAAATTCAGCGAGCATAGTTTGCCGGTAGATAGCAGCACATGTTGGCTAGAAAGTGGAGACCACGCAGTCCCGCGACAGTCAGTGACTGTACACCACTGAGCTCTATAAAACAGTCACTGAGGAAGTGCATAACTCTATAAAACCACTGAGCTCTGTTTTATAGAGCTCATGCTGTACAAAGAGGAAGTGCATAACGAAATGCGTCCTGTGTATGATGCGAATTATATGTAACGAAAAGCCGTGTTCATTTGAATTCAACAAGAACCGACGAAACATTACAGATCGGGGGCTCATCCGATAGAGTTTACAACCGATGCTACAGTGCAGCGTGTGGAACAAACGATCCGTGAGATCTGCTGAAACTGAGACTGGCCGTTCGCCGCAAACGACGTGAGCTCCTGTCAACGGGCGTTATTCTTTTGGATAACAATGCCCGCCCTCACGCAGAAGATAAATACAGGAGTTGTTGCAAACGTTCCATTTGGAACATTCACCTAATAGTCCGCCTCCGCCCAGAATGATTTCCATATAATTGGGCTCCTGAAAAATCATTTGGGTGGTCTCTATATCGAAGATAATACAGCTGTAGCCCAAGAGGTCACTCGTTGGTTGCGACAGCATCACACAACTTCTTTTCGATTGGCTCATGCTACCAGGCTGGCTTTCAAGAACTTGTAAGGCTATGTCTAAATGTACAGCCTGTATAGTACACGGCATTGCTTTGAAAAATAAAATAAATTTCAGGCAGTTACTCTTGAATTCTGTTTTTCTTTATCTTATTTATCGACTTAGTCTCGTACACCATTTAGCTTCTTTTCGAATTTATTTCATCCGCTTTTCGCACCGGGGCGCAATTGCAGAATTTTGTATAAAATGGTGGCTAATTCTGACTTCCTCGGACGCAACGTGCATAATTGAGTTCATTATATGCGAGAATGAGTCGGTAAAAAAGAAACATCCACAAGAAATCATAGTAAGTATGGGAAAGTATGGGGAAGATCTGTCGGCGAGGGAAAGTTCCTGAAAAATTCTTGGGATGATTTTTATCGAATATGTATAAATTTTCATGTTCAAAACTGGTCTACCGATATTTTGAGAGATGGAGATTATGAAGAAAAATAACTTTTTCCTAGCAGATGCATCTACACACTTTGTATGTAGCGAAACAGTGAATTACTTATTCATTGAGTATGATAAAAAAGTTTGGTGCATTATTTTTGAAGTGATCCTTGTCTACCATGTAAGTTACAAATTGAATTCTTACATATTCGTTCTGTCAGAATATTTAATTTTTTAAGCTGTGACATTTTTGCATATGATAGCAAAAAAGTTCACGTTAGCATTTTGTACTTTGCTTTAAGAGACGCTTTGCTATTTTTAAAGGCGAGTTCTAAAAGAAAATAAAGATAACCTTGTTTAAATTGTAAATAACTATGTATTTGTTAACATAATTTTCAATATCTACGGTAATTTAAAAAAATTTATTAATAATTTATGAGACATATTTTTGAATAAATTTTCAAAAAAAATGATTATCAAAAGTATGGAACAAAATGGTCCGACTTTAACCACAGTTTCATTAAATTTTTATTGCTGTTAAGAATTAAGGTGAAGTATAATAAGGAATCTGCTGTGAAGATATATCGCTGTCATTTTCTTGGGAAACATGTAATGTTTTCTTAACGCTTACGTGAAACCTAATCCTGATAGGCAATTATACTTTAATTTCTCTTTGTGAAAGATCCTCTTAAATAGGAGCGATGGACATTAAAGTTCGGAAACTCTTTCGGTATTCTAAAGGAAGGTACAACAAAGAACAAGATGACCACACCAGTTGTTTTATGGGTCCATGAAAGAAAATTGCCCGCTCGTGCGCTCCCTTTGCTCTCAGTATACGGTCATGTGACCGTGGAGGTTAAATTAAACCTCGTGACGGAAGCGTCGACTCGCCTCGCATCGCTGCTCAAGCGCAACGACATCGCCAATTGGACGGAAGGTGGGCGATCCCCTAACTCGGAAGAAGAATTGACCAATCGGATCGTGAAAAAGAGGTGCTCTGCTATTAAAACAAAACTAAAAAAAAAGAAAAACAAGATGGTCCCAGGGTTGTTGTGAAGTTGAAGAGCTAGAGAAGCAGGCATACTTAAACCTCCTCTGTTTAAGCAGGGTTAATTTAGTTGCTCCTGTATTTTTAAACCGCAAACGATTCTACATGATTCTACGAGAACGAGGCATCGTTAATTTAGCCTATGTTAGGTCCTATCTATATAGTAAATAGATGTAGATGTTATTTAAAAATGATTTCTCTTAGCTGAGAACATGAAATTCTTTAGGTTAGTAAATTCTTATACACCCTGTATAATTAGTTAGCTTTAAAGGCCAAAGTTTATTAGAACTTATTCGTTTGTTGTACAGTACGGTTTTGCTAATCCGGCCTTCGCCAGTCCGACACGTTCGTTAGTCCAGGTCCTTGGAACCTCCAGCTTCATTGTAAAACCTGAAGTATAGAATATGATTTAATGGCTAGGATTTAATTACTAGGATTTAATGATTAAGCATTGCTTTTAAATATACTGCCAGCAAAAATAAAAGTGCACCACATGGAAAGAGCATGTCAATTTTAATGTACCCAGGAGCGCGTCAATTGCCCAGGAGCTTAGTGCGGGTGGCATACAATATATGATTTAAATTTCAACGCGATTTCTGCAAGAGGATCCTGGTACAGGATGTCCCAAAAGTTCCAATAGAACAATTTAATATGTCGTATACCCTCCACGATGATGAACGCAGGCCTCGAATCTTGCATGCATACTGTTGTACAGATACTGGATATCATCCTGGGATACATCCTCCTCTATGGTACGCCTACGTGGGCTACTATATGTAAAAAGCAGATGGAGTGAGCTCAGTCGTTCCAGAATGTTACCCTGAGGACCATTGCCCAACTTAAAAGAACAGTAAAAATTCAACACATCCACTCGATTTGAACATGACTCACGTCAGAAAGTTTATCCAAGATCTCCTGATGAGTAGATGCAGACGATGAAGACCCATGACAACGACTTGGTGGCTGAGATAATGGAAAATTCGATGGAAATGAAGTGGGGACCATCATACCAAATATAGAAAGCTGAGGCATATTCTTGACGTCAACTTCGAAGACATTGGCAGCGTCTCCTTCTCGAATTATTAGATGTGGAACCCCCTCCCTTCCCTTCTCCGCCTTCTGACAATATTCAATCTTATTATTTTTTTCATATTGTGGAAGAACTCTTGGGTTAGTCAGGCTTCTTGCCTATTTCAGTGTATTTCATCTGGAATTTATTCTGGAAGGGCGAGGCTCGTAAAAGTACTGCTTCCGTCCCACCTGAACAAATGTACACTTTACTGTTCGATTGTCGATTATCGCTAGTAATTCATTCCAATCCGATCTCTCAAGTAGTAAGGAAGCTAGAATTCCACCTACACGCAGCAGATGACCACGTGCGGAAGGAATTTTTGACACAAGTTATGGCAAAGCATGATTTCCACTTGATTGTATCTTTCACCCTTCTCTAAAGTTATAGGCTACAGTATCCACTTCCCATTATATTGCAGGAGGAACTCACAAGGGAACCACAGATAGCCTTTTTTTTTTGCGCGCAAGCACACCGTGGAAGCGATAACGTTGCGCAGCAGTGAAGCGCCCCGGAAGTGCGCAGAGTTCAAAAAACATGGGGGAAAGAGGGGAAGCAAACTTGTTAGCGGCGATCGACAAAGAATTGCAGTTAGAGCACTGCTATTAAGCATAAAACCTTAATTTTGCTGTACAATTATTCGTCTAGAAATAATTTATAAGATGAGGTAGGCATCCATGAATACTTTTTTTTATTTAAAATTATAAAGCACCGCGATACATACCCCCTCACCAACGCAACGTATTACTCGACGTTGTACATGAAGCCAGCCCCGTGTTGGATAACCGAATTACTTAATAAATATGAAATAATAAATTAAGGAAATGGTTATTAATTACTCTAGACATTTTTTACTGGAAGGCAATTAGCTAATTGTAATAATCTATGTTAAAAACTAAATTTGTTTAGAAATTTTAGAAGCCATTCAATTGCCATCTGCTGCTGTCTATTTCATCTGAATTGGATTCGTGCTTATTGCTGTGAGTAGTGGAAGAAAGAAGTTCCGTTAAGCGCATTAATACACCGCTTTAACAATGGAGTCCTTGTATATGTGTGATCAATTTTTTTCGTTTTCGTGGCTTATTTTGAAAGAAACAAAAATCCGCACTCTCTTATTTTGCAAGCATCTATTGTAGCTTCAATTCAGTAACATATTTCAATTTGGTGGAAATCTGTGACATACATGTTCGAGGGATTCCCTTGTCAGTAAACAGTAGAAAAGGCAAAACGTCAACATTTAACGGTTGAAAAGAAATTATTAATTTTACAAGTTAAGCCTAACCAGTTTTATGTAATGACCAATGATGTCGACAACAATAAAGACTGGATCGAGCCTTCTATGAGCGCGATAACACAGGCACATGTCTAAAGAATTGCCTGGAAAAGTCCGCACTTATCATCGTGCACCTATGTCTGGTAGCCATTCAGTAAAGTATAAGAAAATAATTTTGAACATTAAAAAAAGCTGAAAATAATTTTTTAGTTCTCATGGAATTATAGGGACTTTCTTTGGCAGTAGAATTTCAACAGAAAGTTATTAAAATAAATATCTTAAATGTATATTTAATCGGGGCCAACGATATAACGGGCCCCAGCCGTAACCACCGAGAGAGAAGGCCTCTGCGATGAAAAGTAATACATTGTTACATCATCATAGATAGTGCAAATTTGTGGCTTATTATTGGTAGTAATACGAATAACAATGCCCTAAATATGATGATGTAACAATGTATTACGTTTCATCGCAGAGGCCTTCTCTCTCGGTGGTCACGGCTGGGGCCCGTTATTTCGTTGGCCCCGATATTTAATGCAATGATGTCAGCAATAATAAAGACTTCATTATTCTTTATTGTTGTTGACATCATTGGTTTGAACCACGGTCTATAGATATTCATGGTCATCGAGCTTCGGCCATTTCCCATTGTTTCGAGAAGCTAAGGAAAACAGATCGCGCCAGGTGCCGCTTAATCGCACTATTCCCGACCGCAACCTGCGATAGAGATTTTCATTGAAACTGAATACGAAAGTAAAGTTTCTGTCTGCCGATAGGGTGGCGCTGCAGGCGCAGTTGGGCAGATTGTACATGCAGCGCCACTTTTCAATAGAGTTTCCGCCCTACCGGGAGCTAGAAACTTTAGCTTCATTTTAACAATGGAGCTCGATGACCATGAATATCTATAGACCGTGGTTTGAATGCGAGGCTAACGAGATAACAAGGCCTGGAAGCGAAAAAGTCACCTGACTAACTGGGTGCTAACCAATGACGCATATTAAAGATAGACTCCGAAGCAATTGTTGTTACATGAAGCAAATTGGGAAGCTCCATGCCCAGAACTGTCATGGCCGTAAGTGAGTGAAGATGGTGCAAAACACATAGCTAAACATGAGAGTAGCTGATTAATAATTCTTTCACACACCGATCACGGACTGATAAGTTTATCTTTTCGTCGACGTATTTGAAGTATTTTATTTTATTTTATAAACGATTTTTCGGTCATGGCTTCAATTTCAATTTCGTTTCGATCGTCTTTCAGTTATGTATTTTCATTTTAGTTATGTATTTTTGATTTATGCTTGTGGAAAATGATTCCTAATCCTTTTTCGTGTCTGGTTTGTACAGTTGTACGCAGAACAACTTTGAGGAATGGTTTTGAATTTATTATTCCTCAGGCCCAAAATCTTCAAAAACAAAGCAGCCAGACAGCTAATTACTCCACGGCTCACTCCGGCTCAGAACTGTCATGGCTCAATCAACACCACCTAAAGAGAAAGCCTGAGCGCGGAAACGTCATACATTGTTACATCATGATACGAAGTCATAATTTAGAGTTTATTATTGGTAGAAATGCGATTAAAGATGACTTTTTATGATGCTGTAACAATGTATGAAATTTTCGCGCTCAGGCTTTGAGTAGAGGTGGTGTTGGCTCAATTTGCTTCACTTTTTGCCGCTGTTAACAATAGGTGAACCTATAGGTTAAAATCTATCTTTAATATACGTCATTGGTGCTAACAACAATCCAACCTTCATTGTCTCCATCTTGGATGTTAACAATCAGTATTTTTCCTTTTGTTGGAAACAAAGAAGGTTGGATTGTTGCTAGCACCCAGTTGGTCAGGTGACTTTTTCGCTTCCAGGCCTTATTATCTTGTTGGCTTCGTTTGAACGACGTAGCCCACGAGAAAGACAAGCCCTGGCCGTCACCACCGAGAGAGAAGGCCTCCGCATCACATAGATAGTGCATTGTTATTCGTATTTCTACCAATAATAAGCCCTGAATTTGCACTATCTATGATGATGTAACAATGTATTCAGTTTCATTGCGGAGGCCTTTTCTCTCGGTGGTCACGCCCTGGCGCGGAAAAGTCACCAGACCATCTTAGTCCGAATAACAATGTAACCTTCGTTGTTTCCATCTTGGATTTTAATAATCAGCAATTTTTCGTTTGTTGGAAACAATGAAGATTACATTGTTATTCGGACTAAGATGGTCAGGTGACTTTTCCGCGCCAGGGCAACACCTCCTAGAGAGAAGGCCTGCGGACCAAAGGTGTATGCATTGTTACATCACCATCAAGCGGCCAAATTTAGGGCTTATTATTGGTAGAAATACGATAACAATAGCCGCTTGATGATGATGTAACAATGTATACACCTTTTGTCCGCAGGCCTTCTCTATAGGAGGTGTTGGCCAGAGCCTGTCTTTCACGTGGGCTACATTTGAACGAGAACTATGCCTGGTTCTTATCATTTTCTTAGACACGTTTGAATAGCGGAGCGCTGCCCAGGTGGCGAAGTAGCTAACACGCTGACTTCTGAGCCGCTGGGTCGTGGGTTCGAGTCCCACCATGGGCATGGTTGTTTTTGTTTGTCCCCTTATGTTGATGATCCTGTGTATAAAAGCGTATTCTGTATACTGTATCTCGTATGATTATTTAAGAAATAAAAATACAACTCTTGTATAAAACATCATTGTTATATCGTATAATTTGTGATCAGATAGTCTCCTTACTTCCTGGAGATGAGGGCTGTGTCTACACCATCTCTACTCAAAGCCTGAGCGCGAAAATTTCATACATTATTACATCATACCTAGTCATAATTTAGGGCTTATTATTGGTAGAAATGCGATTAAAGATGACTACTTATGACGTTTTAACAATGTATGACGTTTCTGCGCTCAGGCTTTCTCTTTAGGTGGTATTGGCTGTGTAAAGAAGAAGAATAGCGAAGCGCTCATAGATGGGTCGATCCAGTCTTTATTGTTGTTGACATCAGTGGTAATGAGATCTTGCAACAATAAAATTACATTTGTAAAAGTAATCGTTTTATTGTTAAAATTTATTAATTTAATTACTGCAATTTCTTTAGCTTATGATGTTACCGAGGCCAACGAGAGACAGGCCAGGGCCACGGCCTTCTAGAAACTACCAGGCCTGAACATGGAAAAAATAAAACATTGTTACGTCGAACTGGTGGTGCTATTACAGAAGTTAGTTCAACGTCACAATCTTAGTGCTTCAACAATGCATTATTGACATCATGTTCAGGCCTGGTAGTTTCTAGGAGGCCGTGCCAGGGCACTCAAAAGTCACATGAACATCGGGGTCCGGGCAACAATTCATCCTTCATTGTCTCCATCTTGGATTTTAACAATCAGTATTTTTTCGTTTGTTGTAAACAATGAAAGATGGATTGTTGCCCGGACCCCGATGATCCGATGACTTTTGAGTGCCCTGGCCTGTTTCTCGTTGGCCTCGGATGATACAGTACATATACCTTATTTAGAAGTTTTTTTTAATGGAAATTTCACTTCAACGAAATTTAAGTTTAACGAATTTTTTTCTCAGTCCCCAGGAGTTCGTTAAAGTGAGGTTCGACTGTACTCTTTTTAAATGTCTTTCTTATACTCTGTTTAACCCTTTATCGGGCCGAATATGAAAAAATGCTCCAAAGTTAACCAAATTTGGTTTATATACTTACTGTGTCTGTTTGTAAGTGTATGAATTTTTTCGTAATTTTAGAATAAAAAGAAATATTTATAAACCCTTAGTAAACCATTGTACTACAGCCTACAGATTGATACTGAGCATCAATAAATGTTATTAAAGAAGACAGACAAAAAAAGAAAAAAAAGACATGGTAAAACTCCTTACCAAGGCCCAATAACAAAGAAAATTTAAGATGGTACGAATATGTACCATGAACCAGAAAGTTTGACTGGACAAAGCCAATAAAATTTCCAATTTCAACTGTTAAACATTGTTGCAAAGTAAAAGTCACAATGTCTGTTTTAGTTGACCTCAGATTTAGATCAGGGGACCTCGGAGGCCAATCGATGGACCTCCACGACCAATCATCTGTGGGGATAATGCATGTATCATATTGGAATAATTGTATTTAGCAAGTGATTGTCAAGTGATTGCATTTTGTGTTCATAATAGCAACTATATCCATGAATTTACTTTCAAAACTTTGATCTCTTGCAATTCTGTATCTAATTGGAATATGACCTACGTTTATATGACGTTTTTTGCTCAACCTGTTCTTCCCAAAAAAATGCCGCAGTTTGTTAAATTCATTTGATTAACCATGTATACAGGGTGAGTCAAAAGTCGTTGGACACCTTCCTATCTTGAATACCAATGTACTTACGCGAATTCCAATACAGGAAATGAATAGGAACTTGAGGGTGCTCTATCTGATGGAGCACCTTTCATCATCTCAAATATGCAAATTAGGACACATCCAAATTCTACCTCGAAAACCGTAAGAGATACAGAAAAAATTCCAATTGCACATTTGCTCCACAGCAGATTCCAAAAAAAAAAGAAGGTTCACCAAAATCCGATGAGCGGATCACCCACAATCCTTATTGCAAGCTCTGCAAATTATTTCATGCACCATCCTCATCTTGTTCTGGAAGGTTCCACAATTTACCATAACCAGTTTCCTGTGCAACCATACTAACCAGTTTCCTGTGCAACTGTATAAAAAGACATGTTGAAGCTGAGAAAAAATCAGATCAAAGCAAGATGGCACAGTACACTAACCAGAAAATGATCAACATGGTCCTCTGCTCTGGTGAGGCGAGGCAAAATTATCATGCAACAACCAGGCATCGTTGAAATGTCGTGCGGAATTATGCTATGGTGCAAGTGGACATCACATTGAACCCTATCTGGATTGATGGAAATACTTGCTTTGTATCAGATGACTGTTTGTAAGCAACAAACAGCAGAAGAGCCAATTGTCCTGTTGCAGAGCTTGCAATGAGGATTGTAGGTGATCCGCTCGTCGGATTTTGGTGAACTTTTGTTTTGTTTTGTTTGGAATTTGCTGTTGAACAACTGTGCAATTGGAATTTTTTCTGTATCTCTTACGGTTTTCGATATAGAATTTGGATGTGTCCTAATTTGCAATCTGAGATGATGAAAGGTGCTCCATCAGATAGAGCACCCTCAAGTTTCTATTTATTCCCTGTATTGGAATTATCGGCCTCGGTGGCTCAGTGGTTTGCGTGATCGCCTCTGATGCCCGAGTACGCGGGTTCGATCCTGGCCGAGGACGACGAGGATTTTTCAGGGGGAAATCCTGAGATCACGCACTTCCTTCGGAAGGGAAGTAAAGCCGTTGGTCCCGTGTAGTCGTTTGCCGGCTGCACGTTAAAGAACCCTTGCGAGGCAAAATTTGCGGCCCCTATAACGCCGTCCTGAAATGGCCATAGCAGTTGAAAAGGACGTTAATACCAAACAAACCAAACCAAACCTGTATTGGAATTTGTGTAACTACATTGATATCCAAGATAGGAAGGTGTCCAACGACTTTTGATTCACCCGTATATTTATTTTGAAATGGACTAATATTATTGCATTTGATCACGCGAAATACAGGGCTTTCAGAAAATCTAATAACTTGACAAGTTCTCGTTCAAATGATCTCAAATATTAGCAGCATGTGTAGAAACAACTCAAAAAGCCTACGTGTAATATTACCCAAGACATGCGGCAGAAATTTGACTACTGTCTTGGTGTGTGTAATCGCTCATGAAATCCACACAACTTTGAATTCCTCATTCAAATTTTGATGAATAAAATTAATTTTACGCCTGTTTAGTTTCATTTGCCTAAGACATTTAGTTACGCAGATATTTACACTTCAAATGATATCAAATTTTATGAAACGCCTGTATTTTTATATATGTCTGTTATATGAAATATTTTTTAAAGTTATTTAATATTTTTAGAAAAAATTAACTTAACACACATCTTCACTGAAGAACAAATAAAAAGAAAAGTAGACAGTTTCACGTTTAAGAGGAAAAAATACCTTGAAAAACATAAACACAGAAATTATTTTTAGGCTATTTTTTAGGTTATTTGTATTAATCAATTAAACTACAGACTATTAAAAATAAGAAAAACTTTACGTCAGCCTCTTAAGCCACGAACATAAAGCATTTAAGTTAATATTATTTTTCGTGTAATCTTAACTTAGTACTACATGCTTAGTTATATTTCGAGCATCGACTGCAATTGCCTTTTGAAGTATCATTGTAACTTTTTAGCGTGGATATGATCATAGAAAAGCTTATTTGATTTTAAGGACCTGAAACGTGCCAAGAGCCTTTTGTAATTTTTGTTCTCAAGGGCAAGTTTATTCGTTGTGAAAAATAGATTTTTGTCATTGATGATAAAAGAGAGCGAGAGGGAATGAGAGCGTTACATCGGGTCGGTTGATGAAGCTCCTCTCTTTCTCCCCTTGAGCCTGTGCCTTAGAAACGACCTTCGTTCGACCACCTTCCATCGCCCGCCTCCTTCCTCCTCCCTGTCTCTTTTCAACTTGAAGAACTCTCCGTGCGAAAAACCTGAGCAGATACCAAATGTCCCACTTGTGATTTATGACCCCAATGCATCATCGACGACACTCCTGTCGTTACAATGAACCCGTTCGTTTGTCTTTATCGCCCGACTAGGGTCTCTCTCTCTCTCTTCTATCTTTCTCCGGGGGAAGATTCGTAAACCCCTTTCAGAGAACCACCTCAAAAGCAATGAGACACGAAAGGTGAAAAATATTTTTGGACAGTTAAAAATTGAAGGGCGTGAGAGATGATCAAATTTATTTTAAAAGAGCTCAGGTTTACAAAAATGATTGAAACCAGTAAAACTTTGAAAGAAAATTTGTAAATTTTTGTCCTTGAATTATTCCTTTCGCGTTTTTTTTTTAAATTCTCACCTGTTCTGTGGTTCAAAACTGAATTTAGCATTTCCAATATATTATGTTATAAACAACAATACGTCGAAGTGACTTCACATTTTTCAGAGAGGAACGATGGTTTAAATTGTGGCTAAAATATTGCGGTTCTATTAGGCTAATAGGTAAACGTGAGCTTTGTGCCTTCTTTTTTTTTATAATTTATCTTGCAGTTATTCTAAGCGAATTTATTGAAGCAATTGAAAAATATATCTATGGGGTAATTGTTTTTTGAAACTCAAAGCTAAAAAAATTCAATTACAGTATGTGAAAATAAGAACCTTTTGCAAGGAATCCAGTGGCGTCATAGACGAGGATTCCTCAATCTGGTGCAACCGAAGATTCTACCTTGGCCAAGTAGATTCTTCTTTGAACGTTTGGAGATTGCTCGCCCAGGGTTAAAGAGGCCGCTCGCTGGCAAAGGCGGCCCAAGGGCAGGTGCAAGATTCTTCTCCGTCTAAAACTTGACAGTTAATTAGCTCCATTCGCAACTTTCTTGTGGCTCAGCCACCACCCTTGCGCGAGGGCCCAAGCCCCTCTTTGATCCCCCCCATTAACCTTCGACGCTTATGCTGGCAAAGACGAGAGAAATTAACCGATGACCCTCTTCTCAACCATTTTTGATTTTTAATTGTTTCGGAAATTTACAAACAACGGTGAATGAAACGTAAAATATGACTACCGTTCGCCTAGTGGTGGCCCTGCTTGAATTTATGTTCTACCATCACAAAACGGCTTTTTTCTTCACATCCTTCGAACCACGTTCGTTTCACATCTAAGTACACGAACATGTCGTGTAAAATTACAAAAATTTAAATGCACGTCAAAAATTTAAATGGAAGTTAATTAAAAAAAAAAACCCGAAAAGATTATGAAGTCAGAAGTATCTTAATAAATTCAGTATTAAGAAGTACGTTTAGGAAAGTTGTCAATAAAAACTTTTTTAATTAAAGTTTAAAAAGTAAAATTCTTTCTCCATTGTGTATTAGGAAACGATTAAAAAAAAAGAACAAGGATGTCGAGAGATACAAATATACTAATTGAATTGTTAACAACGCTTTTGAGTCCAGATATTCTCATCTCTGCTTGCTGGCAACAATGGGGTCAGTGGGGGTCCAGGCTGTGAACTGACAATTCACCTTCACAATAGAGGGCAGAAAAACATAGGGTTGGGTTACACTTGTGTCTTTGTTCGCTTTTGAAGTGGAAAACCGTTTGACTTTGGTCTTTGTGCTAAGAACATCTTTTTTAAGTCTGGTAAATTTGTACTTTGATTGAATCAGCTGAGAAGCAAAATGTATACTGTACATGATGCTATTTAAAGTTGTTTCGTTGAACTAGCATATTAAATAGGTTTTGCATTTTGCATTATACTCGTTTGTTAGGAAATTAGAGTTCGTAGATTACAGGTTTATCATAAAAAGGCTTGCAAATTCCTAAATAAAACAAAAGATCAAAAATAAATTGGAGCAATTTTTATTAATATAAATTTATATATGAAATACGCTAAATAAGGAAACACCAGTCCACACAGAATGAGTTTAATGACCCAGATGTATATTTCTGGGGCTTATGCCTTCTTCTTCAGTTAGCGAAATACGCTGTTATTATTTTGCAATGTATGAAAAAAAAAAATTGCAAGGCATTTTTTTAAAATTCTCATTATACATATTTTGTCTTCATTTTGAAAAGGATTTTGAGTCGATTGAACGCTCTTAGGGAGTTATTCGTTCAGGAAAAAAACTTGTTGAAGGCTCGCATTTAAAAACCTTCATTTTTCTTGTTTTTTTGTTTCCTTTACAGTTTCTTATAGATATGTTTTAACCGAGATACTGCACCTGGTGAGAGGAGGTCAGATTTTAAAAAGAAATTATAGAAAAAAGCATCTTTCTCGATCCATACTGCAAAGGATCAGACTGGGTCGGCCTAAGGGAATGCAAACGTTACAACTGCGTTGGGCCATGCGGATAACCACAACATAGCAACTGTGTAACAGGCAGTTCCTAATTTTTCAATAGGCTAGCCTTGTTGGCAAATTTTTTTCATTCACACAACGCCACTTTTTCAACACAAATGAAATTAATTGAATAAGGATAATATTTAGTGGATTCAACATTTTTGTTGAGTTTTTCCTATCTCCTCTTTGAATAAAGTTGGCATGTCTAACGACAGCAAGATCAGGTTTTCTTAAACGATTGCTATTTCTTTGGAATTTGATGCATAAATTTGAAGAGGAAGGCATTATTCATTTAAATAGTGCTACAACTGGCATTCATATATGGTGGCATATATCGCTGCAGCATAAGCTTTTGACTTACCGAGTCGCGAGCTCGAATGTCTCTATGCGCATGGATGTTTGCATTTGTTCTGCAAATATAGAAAAAAAATAATTATGTGAAAAGGCGCGCGAATGACCCAGAAGTCGACACCTCTAAATATCTAACAACCAACCAACCAACCAACCGGCCTCCATTTGAATTAACCAAAGAAAAATTTTTGAGTTTTTCTTTTAAACCACAGTGGGCAAAAATAAGTGATAAGTTGACTTTAATCTTAAAATTATTTAGGATTAATATTGAATGGTCTACTTCATTTCTAGCACATATACGCGAAGTATTTAAGTAAATATTTTAGGTAGAGATGACTTTCACGTTTTTCTGCGTTAAATTTTATTTCGTTGTTTCCAAACTCATTGAAAGGGTCCAGTAACTGTGAATCCAAAGATCGATCGTATTACAGAAAATTTACTCTATGATATTCCAATGTCACACATTAGCCAATAGTTAGCCAGAGTTATTGATATAGATCGTGAATATTTTTTAATCACTTAGACCGCTGTAATTATATCATTTATGTAATGAAATGTCTTTCATGCCACTATAATTCGAAAAGGTTGGCAATAATTTGTATAGATATAAAGAACTCTTTTGGTTTAAAAAAAAACCCAGAATAGGTGAAAAAAGGGGATCGCAGACCTTGTAACGGACTCATTTAGGAGTAATTAATTTGTTACAAAGTGAAGAGGAAAATGAGCAACACGTTGTCATGACGTCAAAAGAAGGGTGCCTGTCGTCGCATCATTAGCTCCATCTGCTGTGCATAATAGATGCCCAGTGCAAATGTCTTGCACCCAAATCATTCACGAAGCGAAACCATTCTCTCCGGGGAACAACGCCTGATGGTCGATCGCATCCGTCTTAAGTTTTAATACCCTTCATAGCAGACATGGCCCACGATGGGTGATTCTTTGCGGTGCCGGAAACAAGCCTGGGATTGTCTGATCCATTAGAGGGGACTTACAGAAATCTATAGAAGGAAATTTTGATCCCTTGATGACTGTATAACTGAAATATTGAATATGAACGCCAGTATCTAGAATGGAGTGGTAACGCGGCCACCGCAAATATAAAGAGTGACACGAGATGGCGGTGATGACATTGAGCACGTAATCGGATTAGACCCTTTGCTTCTCACGTGTTGATAAAGCGTGTGCGTCTGCCGGCAGTTGTCACGAACAGTGTAATCCAAAATGAGACAACGCCGATGATCTCTTTGATCTCTTACAAGATAAATTGAATCGCCTCTTACAATGATTAAAACCTTGTTGAGAGATCTGTCATATAATCTCTTAAACAGCACTGAAGGCAAATGTAATGCTCTTTTGACGTATGCTCCTGGAAGCTCCACAAGCAGGACTACTTATTCTGATTGCATGGGAGTTATTGTATTTTCAAAAAAGAAATTACGCCTTTAGCAGTATAAAAGCTGAAATCGTTGCAGAAATTTGAAGACCCCTTTTTTCCTTCTGAAATCTTTTCATGTTTACTTGTCCTCCTGTTGCAGATAGTGTGTAGCGAATTTGTAGAACTGATGAGCACGTCACTCGATTGTAAATTATATCCATCATTTGTTCAAAAATGGCAAACTAAAGTGAGTTTAGGTCATTTTTGAGGTTCTGATTTATATTAAATATTTAAAAATAATTTATAGAAATGGACATGGTACTGCATAAACATTGTAATGATAGCGACCTTGTTTTCCAATTTAGATAATGATAAACAGAATAAATGATTTAAAAAGCAAAACTCTGCCCACAAATTTATTTATTAATGTTTAATAGCGTAATTTGTCAAAACCGTTACTTCTTTTTTAATGAGA
The DNA here is from genome assembly GCA_023313115.1 of Rhysida immarginata. Lineage (NCBI taxonomy): Eukaryota > Metazoa > Arthropoda > Chilopoda > Scolopendromorpha > Scolopendridae > Rhysida > Rhysida immarginata. The sequence continues at coordinate 4,228,038 of JAHWFO010042181.1, read as the reverse complement.
TATCTCAAACTAATGGTAGGGTTTTTGCGCACGGCCGCATTGATTGGAACCTATTCGTTTAGTTTGTGCAAACAGTGGAAGTTTACGCATTGTGGGAGGTAATAGGTACTACTCTCTGGGTGACATTAATTACTTCGATCGGTATCTGTAGGTTCATAACTCTATCTTCAACGATCAATGGATCAAATGGACTGAAAATACAAAGTCAGCAAAGAAAACCTAAGAGGGGAGTAATGTGTGGGTGGGATAAAGGTAAACGAGGGAGGGGAAAGGCCAATCAAAGGCGGTGCATGCGTCATTCGGCAATACCAGATGGAAAAGTATTAGCGCGTGATGAACAGGTGCACTCGACGTTGGCTCCAGATCGATTATTTAAGGGGCATAAAACTAACAGCCGGCATCGTTGAAGGTGCTCATTAAAACATACACTGGACTAGAGTCTCTCACATAATGGTGACAAATAAACGTGTTGGAGATTGGAGAATTGGAGAAAGAAGCGGGAAGACAATTTTATAAATTGATCGCAAATATTTGACTAGAAATTTCGGATTATTATTCCATTCCTAAATCCTTATGGAAGAATAAATAGCTCTGTTTTCATAAATCTCTCTTTGTATATTGTTTTCTCTTCGATTAAAAAAATTACATGTATTTTTATTTCATCAAGTTATCATAAAATAAATAAAATATTCTTTTAGAATTGACGATATAATAAACGAACTGCTGAAACTGTTTCTTATTTCGAAACACTGAATATAAAATAGGTTTTATGACGTGAAAATATATCACAGAATATATTTTTAAAGAATCAGAGCGAGGATATTTGAAACCTGGAACTTTCATATCTGCTTATTTTGGAATTTGAGCATCAGAATTAGATACTTAATGACTAATGTTTGGTGTCTAATAGGTAAGATATGATCTCCGCTTCATATGGCTTAAACTGTTATTGCCCCGCTGACAGTTTTTTCTACCACAGTTTTTGCATATTTTAAAAGAAATGATGTAATAAAATCATTCATTTGCACTTTAATTTATTTATTTTTCTTGTTTTATTGATATTCCATGTGCGCAAATTCGCGTGCTAATTTAAAGATTTTAAGATAAAAACCGTATTCATTTTTTTTTTAAATTTATAAACATTTTTATGCTTTTGTAAGAGATACTGAAACTGAAGAATTGCTATATCTGTTGAATTAAAGAAATGAGGTTGACTTAAAGAACCGTCAATGAAGATAAACTGAAAAACGTAGTTTTAAAAAACTTCGAAGTTCTGTGAATATTTGCACTTTTTAACCTGGCTGTGAGACCAGGTGCAAGATCCAAGCGCTGAGCCGTGACCGAGATGGAAACGACTGGGAAATGTACTTGGTAATTCATGAATTACAACAAAATAAAAGAACATTTCAAAACACTGAAAAAAAAATTAAAAACTGAATTTTTTTGTGCTTATCACGCGGAGTCGGGTGTAGTTTTACACGATGTCGCGTTTCCCTGCCTTAATAATAATAATAAAAATAATAATAATAATAATAATAATGTACCAAGGCTGAAAGAAATAAATCGGCAACAAGTCCCCACAGACGGAAGTCCAACAAGGGGGAGGTAAAAAGTAAGCGAGGTTAGTCGTCAGAAAGTTAGACTGTGTATGGAAACTTATGGGATACCCTTTAGTTAGTTGCATTTCAAACTTCCCTGTCACGTAAAGTTGGGGAAATCATAACGTAGTTTTAATCTGCTTTGTGTAAACATTTTTTTCTTGATACGGAAAATTTTATTGATGATTTTGGTTTTAATAACAATTTTCTCTGCATTTCAATTTTAATTCAGTATGAGATTTGAAATTGTAAAATTTATTTAGTTAATGTTAAGCAAAACTTGTTGCAATATTTTACAGGGTAGTCCTGAAATAATTGGTCAAAATCAAAGTTTGGATTGGGCTCGTCATAAGAATTATAAAAATTCCGATTGGGCTCGTCATAAACGTTAGTACAAATATGCATCTTTCAGGAGTTACGATGCATTGAATGATTAATACCGATTTAGAAAAATGAAAGGTCTTCCAAGAAAGGGAAACAGTTTATTATTATTATTTACAGGAGTTATTGAAAATACCCAGCGTTAATTTAAGCACACGTTTCCATCCATATAACCATGGATTGTCGAACACGCTCAAAGATTCTTGGCATGTTTCGTAGAATTTCGCAGCTGTTGATAATGCAACCGCGTAACTGCTCTACATTATTGATTGCAGTTACATAAATAAGAGCCTTTGGGTGCCCCCATAGGAACATCAAGAGATACAACAGATAACTCGATTCAGCTGCTTTTGAACACATTAATTAAAAAACACAAATCCTAATACCAAACGATCAAAACTTTGAAAGTAGTTATTCTTCCAAGGTGATAATTAAATGCGTCAGACGGATACGTTTTCGGATTAAAATTTATGGGAACTTCTTTCATCCTTATGACGATCCCAGTCCAATTCCTTCTTTCAGGATCTCCCTGTATAGGTATAATAAAAGGCTTTGAATCGCTATTTTCAAATCCAACTTACTGAAGAACACAACAAATACAATTACAGATTCGAAATGTCGCTTACCAATTTATTTCGGGGTTGTTGTTTTTTTTCTTCTTTGCTGAAGTATTTCTTTTTATATTTGGGGAGTTGAGTCTCACTTATCAGGGGATGAATTTTGACCAAATGATATCTTACTTTGAAATGGAGCACCATTATTTAATTTTCTAACTAATGCAAAAGATGTATTGTAAATACCTCAATGCAAAGACAACTTTTAAAATTTCAGTGTAAAATCTCGGTGTAAAAGGCGCAGACATGTCTTAAAGAGTTTACTATTTGGTCTTCCATCAAAGTTTATCTTCAAAAATTATTAAACAAAATTAATTTTATTTAACATAGTTTTAAGAGATCATTTATATACAATTTTTATATTTGATTTTTTATTTTATTTTACATTTTTCATAGGCAGTCATACGAAGGATGAAGGTGACATGTAAGTGTCATGGCGTTTCCGGCTCGTGTAGCCTGATCACGTGCTGGCAGCAGCTCGCCCCCTTTCGTGAGATTGGCGATTTGCTGAAGGACAAGTATGACGGGGCGACGGAGGTGAAGATCAACCGACGGGGTCGGCTCCAGGTGGCCAACCCGAAATTCAACGTTCCCACGGCGGAAGACCTCGTCTACGTGGAGGAGTCCCCGGACTATTGCGTCCGCAACAAGACGACGGGCTCAGCGGGTACGAAAGGCCGCCACTGCAATCGTACGAGCCCCGGCATGGACGGCTGCAACCTCATGTGCTGCGGCCGTGGCTACAACACCCACAAAGCCACACTGAGGGAACGGTGCGACTGCAAATTCCACTGGTGCTGTTACGTCGAGTGCAAAACGTGCGTCAAAGTAGTGGACATTCATTCGTGCAAGTGATCAAGTGGACTGAGTTGTTTCTACGTACGTACTGTCTATCGTTCTCCCCTATCTGCCAGGGGTTTCCCATCAACTCCTCCCGAGTTGTTAGGCGGAGTTCAAATTCAGTAGTGAGGGAAAATATTTGAATCAAATTGTCTGAGATGAAATACAAATAATTAAGAAACAAGTAGAAGGAAGGAATTTCACTCTAATTTAGGAAGTAAAATTTAAAGGGAAAATAGGAAAGAAATTATGTAGCAACGTTCTGACTTTCTGAATGTGGCTGAACTTTTGCTTTAAATTTTGCAACTGAATGAATTTTCATTTTTAACATCATTACCTCATCTTAAAAAGAATTCTTATCTTTCAGTATCTTCGATCAATTTTGTATATAAACGAAATGGAACGTACAAATAAGGTATTTGTTACGGGCAATAGTGCGATTCTGCTTCCTCTGGAATTGCTTCGGAATTTGAAACACTCGAGTACATCAGTGCTTGTTGCTAAGCAAATAAAATAAGGAATCCAAATACATTTATTAAAGAGATACTGTGCTTAAATGTTTGCGGATAAAGATTATAAATTATTTTACAGAGAAGAAAAATGAAGCTTTTTTACCTTTTGGAAAAAAAAATCATAATGATGTACTTACTTGTGTTACTTTTTCTTAGAGACCTGAGACTACAATAAAGTTTCCAATAGAATAATGAAGATTTAGCCATCTTATAAAAGTTACCGTAAGACTAGAATTATGCCATTAGAACGTATATTGATATGAGAATATTATCCTAAAGACGAATGACTATTATTGTATTTTCTAAAAAGCAAAAAATAAAAACTTTTTCGATCTTCTTATTAAATGCACCATAAAGACTTTTTCGGTACATATTTTCGGGGATTTCTTAAAATATCTCTTGTCTCATCCGTTGAAAAATAGTTTGAGTTTGCAACATTGATTCTTCTTTAATAGTTTTTAGTTTATTTCTAGTCTTGGCAAGCCACTTTAGGACCAAAATGCTTTTGTTGAAATTGTTTTTGTATTATTACTTCTTATATCTAAGTAAATTGCGATTCTTGAATTAGATCAAAAAGTAGGCGATGAAAGAAAGTACATTTAAAATCATGGCTGGTAAAAATTTCTTCCAAATTCAAATAATTTATGGCTTTTATTTCCATGTTGCTGTCTTCGTGACTTTAGCGTAATAGATTTTGCTGGTGTTGACAGTTTTTTGGCATGTTATAAGTGATTACCCCTCCTCATAAACGTTGACTTTGAATTTCTTAATGGCTTTTTTACACCATAAAAAGTTTCATAAGTTTCACCCCAACATTTAATCATTTTTTTTTAAATTTATTTATTTCTTGAATAATTTTATGACGAAGTCAAAGGTTCCTCTATTATAGTAGGCATTTGAATCAACATTTTAAATTCTCCTTTTTTTCTAAATTTTTATGCAGTTTGCTTTCTAAGAAAACTTTAGATGATTAAGTATAAATTTTAAGTATTATTTTTCTTTTACTTATTTAAATAATAAATATTTCAAAATACATATAATTAAAATTCTTAACCAAATTAAATAATTAGACATTGGCGTCTTTTGATAAAATTGAGAAAAATATGGTTAAAAATACAATCTTAATCTGAACTATTTGATCTTTAAATGAATATGCAAAACAGTGTAGATCATAAGTAAATCGCTTTTTTAGATCTGAATAATTGTGTCGTGACTTCATAGTTTGTTTTTCTTTAATTCATATTAATTTCAAGATAATATGTTCATTTTCATTTCATTATTTCCGACTGTAAATAAAATCAACTTTGTTGATATTAAATATTTCAGTTCAAATTATCGCTAAACTGTTAGAAGCGACGCATTTAGGAGGGAAAAATTTATTCCATGGAGAGTTTTAAAGTATGACGTCAAAGGAGACTTTAAAAATTTACACATTAAAGATAGAATATTTTAAGAACAAATTGTATATTTTCTGTATTTGAAAGCAATGAATTTATTTCTTCATTAATAATACACAACGTTTTAGTGGGTGTTTGTGTATTTATAAGAAATGTTGATAGTAAAGAGTTTGTTAACCCATGCAACATGGTGACCTTACATTTGAAGATAAGTCTTTAGTGAAGATGGTGACAGAAATTCCTCAATAGAAAATAATAACGATGCCAAATTTTAAGTAAATGGACATGAAATAAAAAAATTTATAAATTAGAACTATTTCTAATTCCTACTGAAGATCATTATTTCTCTCACTTCTTTCACTGAGATAAATTATCTCATTTTATAAGTTAAATTTATTTTTGATTTTAATTTCACCGTTATTGATCAGGCAAAAAAAATTCTTAAAGAAAAAGAATCTGCAGACACATCCTCAAAAGATTTATTTATAAGTGAATCTGCCATTCTATGGCGGGCTTCCGAAGTTCCATTTGTCGAATAACTCTTGCTACTGCTGTAATTCATTTATTTTATCCACTTTTAAGAGTCTTATTGAAGAATATTCTGTTAATATTTATTTATTTTTCCTGTACAAAAATTTTAAAAATTATGAATTTTGTATACCTTAAACGAATAACAAAATATGGAAAAAAGTTTTGTCTCTTAGGAAACGAAACAATGTATGATGTAAAAACTTTTTCATCTTTCTAGTTGGGATTTCTTCACACTGTGTATTTTGTAATATTGTGGAAAATATAAACGAGATCTTCTTTAACAATGGATTCGATCATTTGTGTAAATATTTATAATATCCTTTTCATCAGTGAGCTTATATTTCGTTACAAGCACCCATTGATCTGAAGTTTAATATCGCCATCAACGGAATTGAGAGAATCACACAATAGAATACAGGGTGTTTTTTAAATTATCTCCCGTACTATACATGCTTATTACTCAAAAACTATTACAGATTTTAAGGTAATTATTTTATTCACAAAGGAAAACTCAAAAAGTTTCTAATCATGCCTTAATAAATTTCAGTGTGCCCCCCCCCCCCATTTATGGCGTGAAGAACGTCAAAGCGAAACTCGATTTCCTCGCATGTTCGGGCTAGCATTTCGGGGGTGATTTCAGCGATTGTTTCAATTCTTCTGTTCTTGAGAGTTTCGATGTCATCAATGTTGGTCTAGTACACTCTGTCTTTCACATATCCCCAGAAGAAAAAATTCAGAGGTTCGCATCGGGTGAGCGAGGGGGCCAAGGGATTGGCCCATCCCTTCCAATCCATCGTCCTGGAAAGTTCGTATAAAGGCACTGCCTAACTTGCAGGCCCCAGCGAGGAGGTGCTCCATCTTGTTGGTAGACTATGTTGGTCTGCAGTCTGTGGAATCAGGTAGTTCTCCAGCATATCTAGATAGATGGCAGCGGTAATGGTGTCTTCATCGAAAAAGAAAGGTCTGATTACCCGATCATGCATTAAACCGCACCAAACATTAACCTTTGGGCTGTCGCGTATATGCTCCCTTAGAACGTGGGGGTTTTGTGAGCCCCAAATGCGGTAATTGTGGCGGTTTACTGCTCTGGAAATATGGAATGTTGCCTCATCAGAAAACAAAATGTTCTCAAGGAAGGTAGGATCATTGTCGATTTCTTGGAGCATATCCTCAGCAAACTTCTTGCACTTTGGTTGGTCATCTGGCTTCAGTTCATGCATCATCTGGATTTTGTAGGGTGTAAGACGAAGGCGGTGCTTCACTATTTTATGTACGGATGTCATTGGCATATCCAGTTGACGAGCCGCTTGGCGAAGTGATTTACGGGGACTATGATCGATCGCCTCCCTGTCGTTTTCTACTCTCTATGGTGTCGCTGACGGTCTACTAGCACCCTTTTTGGGTAACAGGCTGCCTGTGTTTAAAAATTTTTCATGCCATGCTTAATTGACTTATGATTTGGAGGATCCTTTTTAAACTTTGTTTTGAACATTCTATGAACTGTAATCACTGTAATAAATTCCGCAAGCCATAATATGCATTGAGCTTTTTCTTGAACACTCGCCATTGTTTACTGCGTCTTGCGAAAAATGGAACAATGCGCCAACACTGATACCATGCGCCAACCGCGTGTTTCATTATCAACTCACGCGAGGCTAAGAAAATTTTCGAGTTTTTCTTTGTGAATAAAAAAAATCGCGTTAAAATCTGTAATAGTTTTTGAGTAATAAACATGTATATTACGGGGTAAAATTTAGAAACATCCTGTATATTCACTATAAAATTTAAATAAAGAATTTCTTTAAGCTTTAATGACGAAGCAGTGAAATGCGCTCGATTAATATAGACATTCTTAAATTAAAATGCTACTTCCTTAATCCGCAGTGGGAAAGTTTTTACCTTCGCAATTTCACAGGAAAGAAAGAATGGATAGCATTATATAATAAACTAAAATATAAGAGACTGACGTTATACCATAGTCTAAGAATGAGACTATGGTTATACTTCTGTGGATACTTGCATAGAGATGAGGGAGGGAAACCACTTGTCCACAAAAACGTCTATATTAATCGAGTGAACTCGTTTTTGTGGACAAGTGGTTTCCCTCCATCTTAAAGAAAGAATGATCAAACATTTCTTGTTATGTTGCTTATCTATATGCTAGTAGAAGATTTTCGCACAAAAAAGTCATAATATTACTGACTGGATATTATTTTTCACCGGAATCCTCCATTGCTCTGTTTGCTTTTATCGTTTAGTGGTATCTAATCATATTGGTATTTCAAATGATTGATACTATGGTATACCATGGTATAAATGAATTGAAACTGCACCTTATTCAATTCGCATAATTTCGAAAGGCTTATATATTCAATTCTTGGAGTTTTCTATTAAGGTTAAGAAATGAAGAGTCTCTGTACGGTCCTTGATGAATTTGATGGAGACCTTGCAGTGCTTATAGGGAAAGAAACCACACAGAATCCCAACCGGTTTCGCCTTTTATTCCTGGCTTTATCAAGGATACAAACTCTATTTCTAATAAACTCTACTCTATAAGCCGCAGTTAAAAACTATTTTGAATAATTAAAGTTCCAAGTAATGGTTAATGGTAATTTGGTTGCATAACAGTATCAATATATTTTTTTAAATTTTGAAATTGACATAATTTCAGAAATCAGATATATCAACATATAATTTTATGTTTCGGTACATGATTTTACTTTTCAAATGTAAAACCATGTTTTCAATGAATAGACACTAAATTTAATAGAGAAAAAAATTAATGTTATTGCTATCATTATTGTTTGGGGGGAATTTCCAAATCCTCAACAAGATTCAACGCAAATGTATTAGTCTTGATTCTTTTATAAGGAAACACATAGTGGGTTCTGCTTTTTTGTCAGACTTTAGTGTTTATCGTATTATTCGTATCGTTTTATTTAATTATTTGGTTAGTATTTTTTTAAGAAAATTTTTGTGTCGTCTCTTTACCCCGAGTTTAATTTTAATACGCTTTGGAGGACGCGTAGGGGGTTTGTTTTAAATCTCATTACCACTTGAAAATCGCCCCTCTCTCGGGTTAATCCCATTTTTTAATTAATTAAAAATTATTTAGAAAATTACAATGACACTGACCTCTCCTTAGCTGAGGGTCTGCATTTATGTTTATTTTCGTAGTTTTTTCTTCTTTTTTTTTCATTTTTATTTTTATTTTCTTTATTTTTTATTTATTTTTTATTTTTATTTTATTTTTTACTTTTTTTTTTTCATTATTTTCTTGTTATATGTCTGCTTCATTAACCCTATTTTGGGTCTCGGCCTGTTGGGGGCAACAAAGGGCGTCTCCCTCCGGACCATTCCGAAGGGGCTTTCCCTGTCGTTGTTACAATTATTATTATTATTATTATTATTATTATTATTATTATTATTATTATTATCTTTAGATTACACTGGCCAACAAAACATTTTTAAATCATTCAGTGTTTGGGGCCTGGTAAATTTCCTTGCGGCCCCAAAATATGGATACTTTAACAATGTAGCCGCTTCTCTTCACTCCCATTACTTTAACATAGAAGTCTCGAAGTGCATAACTTGGAAACGTGACGTGATAGAAAAAATCTAAAAGCAGATTCGGATTCTACATACAAATTACTACTAAGAACACTATGTGTGATCTTACTCACAAGATGCGTGTTGACTAGTGTTATTATACCAATAAAAATATTGCAACAATTAAAATACTTCTGACCATCCTAAGTTTAACAATAATACTGCCGTAACAATCGAAACAATTACTTTTACCAAATTGTTTACAACAGCCAATCCCAACAATGGACTTGATAATAATGCTTCCTTATTGCATAGTTAAATTTTCAAATTTCAAAAATCTCCATTATTAACACCTAAGCAAAAACTTAAAATTTCACGAAGTAAATGTTTGAGAGAGAAGGTACTATATGCCGGAAAAAAAATTCTTGAATATTCTAGACTCTTACTCCATTCTTTTGCGTGATCAAAAAGCAAACATTCTTTGCGTGATTAAAAAACACAAACATTCTTGGGGTGATTAAGAAACAAAAACATTCTTTGCGTGATTAAAAAACACAAATATTCTTTGGGTTAGGTAGCGGTTCTAGCGGTTCTCCACACTTTGAAGGCTGTATTCGCATTTCCTAGCCTGTCAGTTTATTCTCATTGGGGCAGACTTCGCCATGGCGGCCATTCTAAGACTCAATTACCGCACAGTTCGTTTTCAGAATTGATGCATACCCCTATTAGCCTTCTGTATCATTTAGTTGCTATCTTGTAAGATCAAAATCGATCAATTTAAAGAAAAGTTAATAAAAATTTATTAATATTATATGTACAAAAAGTGGACTTCAGAATCAGCTCAATTCAAAACCAAATAGAGGAAAACCTCAGCAAGGTACTTCCTGTGAAATTGTTATAGAGCTCAATTCAAGTTGTTTTACGTGTAAACAAATAGAAAAAGACAGTTCTTTTTCAAGTTTAAATAATCTATCTCTGCTAAAGAAGATTATCCGGTTTTGCCTCAATTCAGTTTTCATATTCCCAAAGTAGTATTTATTTTCATTACCTCAGCTCACCTCCTACATAATTCTAATTTGGTAAATTATAATGATAAATTACCGGTTGGCGCAAAAAAAAAAAAAGGTGTTAGAAAGTTTTTGTCTACTACCATATAATATGAGGTTATAGATTCTTGTTATCATATTTATGCTATAACAAACATCTTGAATTATTGATCTAAGGAGTTTAAATGATTAATTTTAAATTTAAATGATCGATTTTAATGGGGAAAATCGTAAAATTAATAAAAACAAAAAAATAAATAATAATAATAATTAAAGTTCCTTATGCAAAATGTTCAAAACTCAAATGTTAAGGGTCTAAACATCATGCGAAGTTTGCTGAAAACCGTCGAAAACGTCATTTAATCTCAACAATTGCCGCCGATTTAATTGTAATCTCCCCTTTGAATGTAATGAACTGCTGGTGCAGAAAGTTCATAAATGACGTAACGACGCAATTTAAATTTTGAGTTTTCGACATTTTCGATAAGGAACTTTAAGCTTGTAACCATGCAAAGGATCACGCTAGATACTTTATGACCATCGAACCTGATACAGCCTGTATAATGTTCAGAACTGCAGTAGGAAAATCACGAGGAAAATCATTTGCGGCTTACGATTAAAACCACAGTAGACAAAAACTTTCTAACACCGTTTTTGCGCCATTTAATTAATTAGTTGCCTTTATTGTTACTGAGTAGACATGTTTCTCTCAACAGTGATAGTTTTGAGTCGTCATTACTTAAGGGTTTAGAATCCTATTAGAAGATCCAATTCAGGAAATGAATTCTAAAAATCAAACTCTTATCAAACTCTTCCGGTGATATGTCAAATTTTAATTCACATGCACAAAACTTTATAACATTTTTATCCAGAAACATACAAGAATAATGCTTATGAAGATATTAAATTATTTTCATAAAAGATACGGCACGTCATCCCTGGACGGGAAGAGAGTTGGCGAAATGAACTCCGAAAGTCCATCCACTAAGTGTCTAAGTTTCACGTGAAAATTAGCTTAGCAACTTAAATAGAAAATTTTTAGAGACATAAAATCTACAAAGTAGTTTACAGTCTTGTTTTATCAAAAAGTGAGCACCGAATCATGAATGGCCATGAATATTCATGGAGTTTTCCAAAAAAACCGAAAAATTCGCCGAGATAATGCCTTATTCAGACCGCCACTCACGTTTTAGAATTCAAATGAATACGATTAATGATTTCTAAAGAAGAGTCGTATTAGCAGTTAAAAATCCAGTTACAAGTCTTAGAGTATTTGATACATGAATATTTTTGTAATAAAGATAACAACCAATGCAAGAACTAGCAATATAATTAAGGCTAATTACTGCCGACGCGTTTCGGGTAACATGACATCCTGGAAATTTTATATATACTGCTAATTCTAGATTTTGATCATTATCTTTATTATCTGTAGTAATATTGACCGCTAAGTTATTGAATATCTTATACGTAGCAACGCGCTCGTATTGGTTGTTTGCGACATTAAGAAGGAATAACACAATAGAAAATCTACACAAAGTTGTCTTTTAATAAGGCTATTTATAAGTAAAATTGTAAAGATGATTCCCATAAATTAAGTTTTTAACAAGTGAAAAACCTTTTTTTAAATTAACCTTTTAAGATTCATATTTGAATTGACTAAGTTTATCTTTGACGAAAAGGTAAGTTTTATTTAGTGAGTTATTCTTCTTCAAATATCTTGCGCAGCGCATCCAAATATTGACGAAGATATTTGAAATGGATCTAAAAGAACTGATAATGGAGCTATTTACTACTCTTAAAGATTTTTGAAAAGTTAATCCTGAATTTCTTAAATAGTTTCAATCAGTCAATTATAAAGACAGCAAGAAAAGTAATAAATTATAACTTGTCTATGAACATGGTATTAGGGCAGTTTATTCACTGGTTTCGCTGCAGGAAGCATCATCAGGATGAAAAGACGGTGATGCTGTTATTGACCTCTTTTTTCGCTCATTCTTCCTTAAGCCTCTTTACAGTTGATTCTCTATTGTCTAGACGAGGTTGACTCCCGTCAGAGGCAAACAAAACCGAAAGGGAAAACTGACAGACCCTAAAAAGACGAGTGACAAACGTTGAATGAGACAAAAGGAAAACACCTTCTTTTCAAAGAGAATCCTTCTTTTAGAACGCTGATTGACAAGATGGCCTCTTCTGACAAATATTTGTAGTGACACTTCAATTCAATTTTGCTGTCTTTTTGACTGTAGTTTTTATAACAAAATTATATGATTTGCTTTTGTCAAATATTATTTGATGGAAAGGGCATTGGATTGAAATTATAAACAGAAACCATTATGCCATTATGAAGGAAATAATTAGCTTGAAATGTATGGCTTATATATCAGAGAATAAATAAGGATGTAATTTTAATTACATAATAAATATAAGGGTTTCATGTCAGAGGCAGCAGTTCAATTTTTTCCTTTGTCAAGAAAAATTCTATTGACTCTGCAAAGAATGTGCAATCATAAAGTAAAATCAGGCTTATATAAAAGCGGGATTACAGAACAACTCGAGCATTGTGCGTATTTAAAGTTGATGTATATAATAGCGGTTCTTGGTATTTGAAACTTTTCAAGCATTGACAAGACCTTGGAAGGTAGAAATGTTATGTATTGTGACCACTCAGCTGTGAAACATGCCCAAATAAGGAAAATTCGCAAATTAACGAAGCATTCTAAATAAAATGGCCGGATCTACTTTCCTGTATTCCGTTTCGGCGATATTTGGAGTCTGACTAAAAATATTTCATTGACTAAATTTTTGATTAGTTTGTACGAGACAAAAAGATATTACAATTCTTTTGAAGTATACTGTCCGTATACAGTACTGAGGTATACGTAGTGCAATATCCTCCTTTTTGGAAATTGGTAAATGCTTTCCCTAGCTCTAAGTGAAATGAATAAGTACTGAATGGTCAATTATGCAAGTAAGCTTGTAGAAAATCTATTATAAACCTTTATAGTCAGAAAGTTGAAGATACTTCAATTTACCCATTTTTAGAAAAAAGTAATAGTCTGATTGCAAATTAAAACGACTTTGATGATAAGTTATTGCAATCGTTTCAGATAGTAACATAAAACTAACTCGAGCAAGCGGTATAACATTGCCAAACACCGTATCTTGGATGGAGCAAATATGTAGTAGAGCATTTGTGTGATTTATTCTTTCAGCCGGCGCATGATTAGAATAAATCTTCTGGCTTACCTTTCACTATACAGGGTGGATACAAAAATGAGCCCCCCCCCCCACCCCTTTATTTTCGTAACCGAAACAGATATGTCAATTTTGATGACTCCAATGAATAGGAAGTTGTGGGTGACCTATCCCATGGCCCACTCTTCATCATCCCAAATTTGCAAATTAGGACATATTCAAACCCTATTTTAAAAACCGTAACAGATACACGAAAAATTCCAATTGAAGACTTGTTCAGCATGGAATTCCAAACAAAACAAAAAAAAATTTCCAAAATCCGATGAAGGGATTACCAACAATCACAATTATTTGTAATTTACAAACAGCTACAGTGCATAAATAAATTTACTCCAAAGTTAATCATAAATATGCTCAATGTGCCGACCATTGGCACCATAATACAATTGGGCACAGACCTTAACTGATGCCATTATATTGGCGAGCATGGTTGGTAGCATTCCTCGGCGTGCTTCTTCAATACGTTGTACCAGATAAGCAGCAGAGTAATAGCTGTAGAAATTGGGTGCTATCACAGAACTGTACTCAACATCCTACACGCAAATTATTTATACCCACACCACATTCATTGTCACCAGGAATTATTGCCATCGGATTACATTGCTAGCTCCACCTTTGCAACTGGTTTCTTACCTGCAGTGAGGTAGGCTGTGTGACGTAAACTCTTTCCTTCATGAAGCCCCACAAGAAAAAGTCAAGTTAGATCAGGTGAGCGGGGTGGCCAATGAACTGATCATCCTCGGCAAATCCATCGTTGTCCGAACATCTCACTTAGATTCTCACAAACGACCAACCCGTAATGTGATGGAGCTCCATCATGCTGGAACCACATGCGCTGATAGGAGGCCAATGGCAAATCATCAATGACATCTGAGACTACAATGTTGAGAATTTCAACCCTGTAGCGTTCTGCTGTCAGTATTCCGTCAAAAAACTATGGCCCTACTATGGAACCATTAAGCAGCCCACACCAGATATATGTGTTCTCCAATTCCCTTGATATGTTGCTTCTCGCAGACATCGAGGATTTTCTTCTGCCCAGTGATAACTGTTGTGCCTGTTGACAACTCCATCCCGGGAAAACTGTGCCTCATCTGACCACAACACCTCATCTGCAAAGTTCGGATTATCATCCAGGCAGGTAAGAAACCAGTTGCAAAAGGTGGATCTAGTAATGTAATCCAATGGCAGTAACTCCTGGTGGCAATGAATGTGGTATGGATGGAAATGCCCTGCATGTAGCATGTTGAGTCTATTGCTCTGCTGCTTATGTGAGGATTTGCAGCAACTGCTGCCAAAATTACTGTTGTTGTTTCCTCGTTGCTTGTGCACTCGGTCGACCTTGACGAACATTCACACTGCCTGTATTCTCGAATATTTGAACAATGCGACGCATTGAACAACGAGATGGATGGCGTTCGATAGGGTATCTGTCTTGATACAAACTAACTGCAGCATGTAGATTTCGTCTTGCCTCTCCAAAGCAGAAGATCATGCTGACCATTTCAGGAACAGTGTACCTTGCCATCCTGGAATTGTTCTGTCTTGTGTATGCTGACATATGCCTTTTATTTACTTTTCCTCATGAAAGCGAATGTTATTATGGTAATTTTTGGTAATTTCTTGATTTGTGATTGTTGGTGATCCGTTCATCGGATTTTGGAATTTTTTTTTGTTTTGTTCGGCTGGTTTCTTACCTGCCTCCATGCTGAACAAGTCTTCAATTGGAATTGTTCGTGTATCTGTTACAGTTTTTAAGGTAGGGTTTGAATGTATCCTAATTTGCATATTTGGGATGATGAAAAGTGCACCGGGGGATAGGTCACCCACACCTTCCTGTTCATTGGATTCATCAAAATTGACATAGCTGCTTCGGTTACGAAAATAAAAGGGGGAGCTCATTTTTGTATCCACCCTGTATACATTTTTCTAGAAATGGAAGTGAAAAACAGATATTGGCAAGTTTCGATTCTAAGAATCATATTTACTGTAGTATGGAAGGGGGATAGACCAAACTGACGTAACAGTTACCGACTATTTAAAATGGTAATTCATATTTTTCTGAGAAAAGTTTACTGGCGATAATTTAATAACTAGTTCTTAAATTTACAGTAAAGCGTAGATAATATTATCCTGATTTATTTATTTTAAAATTTGTACCTTTCAAGGCTTTGATCCTCAACATTCAGAGTATTCTTAACGTCCTCCAGCCATGATGATATTCCGCAAGTTGCATATGATTTCTTCTTTAAAGTTCTCCAAAATTTTGACACTTAACATAATTTTATCCTTAATTTGCAAATAATATTTTCTTTTGCTTTATTTCGATAAGGTTGTCCATGTCATCAAAATATTCGATATTACCAAAATTCTTTCTGATTATTATTCTCGTGCGTTTAACTGGAAATAAAATTGCTTACGTAATATATGATTAAGCAATTAAACAAATTGTCAGAAAATGGTTTTAAAAGGATGGGACAAGGGCAAAGAATAATCGTTACTTTTTATCACAAAAAATCGTCCGTTACACGCATATTATGTTGTGTAATACCGAGATTCCGCGGCAACGGAATTGATAGGAGGCGAATCGGTGTCGATCTTACGGATCGGGGGTTTGGCTCTGATGGATGACGGTCATTCTTTCTGCTACATTGACCGGTGTTTCATTGGAAAGGAGGGAGAAGAAGAAAATGAAGAAAATAATGAGAAGACCCATCGGAGCGTTCGAAGGAGAGAGAGAGAGAGAGAGAGAGAGAGAAGGAAGGGTGGTGGTGGTGGTGGAGATTAAGGCGGGGAGGGAGGAAATAGGGATAAAGGGGAGGGGACGGAAAAAAGAATAGAGAGTTAAGGGGACCTACCTGGCGACAAGGGATGGTGGATGATGGCGCAACACTAGCTCGTGTCGTTTGTCAGACGATCGTAATTATTGGTTGTCAGATCCATCACAATTTTTCCTAATAAAAGTGCTATAATTTACGATGGAATTGTGGGTAACCATATTTCAGACGAGAAAAGTGACGAGGAGCTTATGAGATGCGATCGTTAATCACGTGCTCCTGCAGGACCCTCTCATGAACCCCTGAGGAACAGAAAAATATCCATTCACTTGGTGGCTTTGTGCACATGCCTAGATAAAAGAAAAAAATGTGAAAAAAGAGCACGATGATATTTTATTAATTACACTCTAGGTAATTGGAATGTCTAATACCGAGAACACCCTGATATCGAGAACAACAAAACATTTTATTTCGGTTAACAGGCAATGGAAAGAAAAATGACATTCATGCTTCTTCATACTTTACAGACGTCATTTTTTAAAAAAAGAATTGAACATAAAAATTGTATGTATAAATTTCTAAACAGGTGCTGAATTTAAGCTCTGGATAAAAGTGACACTTATAAAAAAAAGGTTTAAAATTATATTTTATTAAGAGAGGAAATGAAAAGAAAGTTACAATAAATTATATGAATTAATGTATAGACATTATTATCAACAATATTAAATTCTGTGCAATAATAAAATAAGATTGCTAATATTTAGATTTTTTATGTTCAGAAAGTTCGACTGAATAAAAGACGTCACTTTATCTAAAATAATCCAAGAAGGTAGGTATCCCTGTGTAGATGACGTCCAACAATTCCTGAATGACCACCATTTCTACTTTTTCCATATCTTTCGCCAGTTGAACACGTCTGGTCGATGTTACTTACTATTCAGTTCGTCACATTTCTTATGATCCTATAAGATAAATATAAGAATAGATCCTAACCTAATTCAGTTTTCGTCATATTCAACTTCTCACATTCACTTCGTCACAGTCAGTTCGCTTCATCACACACTGAATTAATCACATTCATTTTGTCACAGGTACAAAGATACGGTTACTATTGTATGATTATATAAAAGCAATGGCGTACGTAGTATAAACTTTTTATTTGGCTGTTTGCTCTATTGCTGTTATATTTTTAACAATCTCTGGATAGAATACATTGGTGAAAATAATCTTGCTATATCAGGAGGCATTAGAATGATCCGAAATTAGCATGATGCATAGATCTTGGAAGGGCATGCAAATGAATAGCAGCGCGCGCACATATGCCAGTAGCGCACTGGAAACAGTATAAGAGAGCAAAACAGAGAGCCGCTTTTAAGTATTGGAATAGTGTTTCCACGCCGTTCTTGTGCCGAGAAAGCTTCAGTGTGACGCGTGGGAGAAGACTTCAGCCATACCAGTAGTTTTCCAGTTTTGATTGCGGGAGAGTTGTGGCATATCGAGATTGCAAGTTATCCTTCTGGGAAAGGAATATGAAATCGATGAATTGAGGAGGGACGAACTGACTGACGTGAATTATCTCAACGGCCTCGACACACCACCGAACGAGAGAACAGACATATTGTGGGTTCCATACGGGTCCCCTCACGAACTGTAGCTCAAGACTTAGGATGTGTTGCACAACAACGAAGATGTCCTCGTCTCATGTACCGTTTGATGTCGTCTGCAGCTACCTTTACTCTAGATCTTCACAGACGAATTCCGCTTCCGTCTGCACTCCCTAATGTGCACATCGAGGACTGGTACCACGAGATAGATTGAGAGAGCCCCTCATTATACCTCGCTGTTAGGGTCCACCTGTGATTATGGTATCGGGTGCACTTGCATTCCAGTCCTGCTCGCACTTACTGCATATTCCCGATATATTGAATAGCCAGGCGTTATATAGCTGAGGTTGTGGAGCCTGTTGTTATCCTTTATCTTCAGGCCGGCCCGAGATCACTTACCAACAGGACAGTGCACAATCGTACGTGACACGAATCGTCCAACAATTCCTGAATGGCTACCGTGTTCTACTTTATCTTTGGCCCTAGTGTTCACCGGTTCACTGCTGAATACGTCTGGCTCTTTTTCGGTCAACGACTGGCACAGCAAGTACTAACCACAGATTAACTTTGGCAATGTGTGGGCCATACGGATTGATATATCCAAAATACTTATCCAAAGTCTCTTTCTTTCTCTCTCTTTCTCTCTCTCTCTCTCTCTCTCTCTCTTTCTTTGATGATATCTATGTGGTTACGAAGATACTGATTTCTGTACATTCTACAAGTCGAACCGAGCTGCAATTGTAATCTTTTCGCTCTTGTGCGATGGGTATCCAAAAAGTAAGTACCGTTGTAGCGGTGCAGTCGTCATTGTGCACATGCGTGCAAAGTATGGTGATTTGTTGCCATCATACTGACGCCATTTTCAGAGCTTTGTGCCGTTTGTCTGCTTCGTGGCTAATGTTTACAATGTGTCAGAAAATCAAGGTATCCATTACGTGTGATTCGTTTTCTGAATGCGAAGAATATTAAACCGGCTGAAATTCAACGTCAGATTTGTGAGATTATTGCAAACAAGCGATGAGTGGTTCAATGGTAAGCTTTTTAATGAAGGACGTGAAAATGTGCATGACGAAGAACGGACCTGCCGACCATCTTTGGTGAATAATGATTTGGTACGGTGCAGCTGACGAAACGATGAGCGTTCCACAACAATGATCAGGTCAAACAAGTTGCTAGTATTTGGTTGGTGTCACAAGCGACACTTTTCTATGACAAGGAATACAGTACCTGGTGCAACACTACGACAAGTGCCTCAAGAATGGTGGAAACTGCGTAGAAAAGTAATGTAAAGTATGTTCTTCAAATACCTGCAACCACCTTTGTTTTCTTGTTTTTTTATTGTTTTTAATGTGCCGTTGGAACTTACTTTCTGGATTACCCTCATATTATAAGAAATCTAGACTATATTATAAATCTGGCTCTAATAGCTCTTGTCCTAACAGGTATGATTAGGGATGTATATCTGTGTATGATCTGTTCGTTAAGCTGGCAAAATGTTATTTCTCTTAATATAATTCCATTTTTAACGTGTTGAAGGTGTGTCGAGTCAACTGGAAGACGAATCGATTTTGGAAGAAATTAAAGAGACTAGGAACAAAATAATGATCTGATATATATAAATTTTGGATATTATCCTAATGATTCCAAGATTTTAGTCTTAATTGTAAACTTATAAAAATGAATTATAAGCAAGTACAATAAACTTGTTAAATAACTCTTCTAACAATGTAAAATCTTTTTTCGACAAGGCTTCTCCCCTTTTGCTCTCTACACTAGTAAGTGGAATCAACCATCGGTTATTGACTGTCTCCTTTTTACTCACGAAATGTCTCATCCTTAATAAGAATTTTTGTTTCATTATAATCATTTTTAAAAAAACTCTAGAATGGTGGTGAACGCCAGGTAAGATTTTAATTAATTTTAGATATAAAAAAACGTGTTTAAAGACATTCTGATCATATGTTAAAACTCGGTTTGAGATGTTCTGAAACTTTAATTGATCTAATTTAATTTTCCTAATTCAAGAACCAAATATAATTTATTACATAAATATTGATTGACAAACTAAGCATTAAATGACAGCAAGCTCAGTCTCCTTACCGGAAGCTAAACCGATTCGATAGTCTGTATAAAAAGCTTTTAAATTAACTTATTTCAAAAAGTAAGTTACACTCTGAAACAGTAAAAACAGATGTAAGTTAAGATGCCATATACACATTCTGAGGAAATGTGCACCATTTATTTCACTTTTCTACATAATTGTAAACACTTGTCTGAACGTGAAATTAACTTTTCCATGCCGCTGCGGTAAAATTCCGCTCCAGCATTTCTCAACCATGTCAGCACTGCGTTCTTTGACGTCGTCATCAGTGCGGAATTGTTTTCCTCCCAGGTCACATTCCATTTTCCAGAATCATTTCATTAACGCGGGCAATATGCTCGGGAGTGTTGGACGTGGATGGTTCCTGCGCAGTATTCGTCGGTCAAATCTGAGCGCCCATTTTCGAACTGCTGGCACCACTTCACAATTGCACGACGAGAAATCACATTATCCCCGTAGACACTGTAAATTATCTTATGGACATCAGCGCCATTTAAGCCTTTCGTCCACAAAAAACGGATTGTTCCGCGAATCTCCAACTTGGAGTGTACAACCAGTTGCTGCGCCATGACAACAATACTCTTGCGTACGCAGTAAACGCGTGAACACATGGGATCATGGCACGTTGCATTTACAGTAGGCCCCCGTTTTACGTCCGCCTCGATTTACGTCCGCCTCGATTTACGTCCGTTTCGATTTGCGTCCGCCGACGGACGTTTGAAAAAACCGTTTTACGTCCGTAGATTCGTTTTACCTCCGCACGCGCCTTACATTCGCCCGCGCGCAATATGGCGTTTTCCTGTAAAATGGTAAAAAAAAATAAAAAATAAAAAAAAAAAAAAAAAAGGGCAGAAAAAGTGTTTGGGGTGTTTTTTGGTTGTTTGCTCTTGTTGTTAAATTAAAGTTACTGTACAGTATGTTTTCAGGGTTTCTGTGTTGTCTTGTTTCATTTCTTCAAGTATTGTAGGCCTAGTTGTTGTTTTCTTTTAATTCAAAATGTTTTCTTATTTGTTTCAGGCAGTTTAAAAAATTGTGTGAACCTTATCTTAGTTAACCTCTTCACTCACACGAATTTTTTAAAGGCGGCAAAATTTTTTTTATTTATACTGGTTATAACGTAGATTTTATTGTGCAGTACTGTATTAATAACATATACACTATTGGTGAGTGCATGTCTTTCTGCCTTTTTTTTACTGCTGGAATAATTAGGTGGGGGGTCACTTTTTTTTGTCCAGAACGGATTAAATTTTTTATAATGGGACCGTATGGGATAACGGGTTTCATTTTACGTCCGCTGTTCCGGAACGGATTACGCTACTATATAGGGATTACAAAAAGTCTGGTAACATGGCAGATATCTCAAGGCTGCCAGGTAGGCGAGATCTTATGTGTGTGGTTTATAGATAATAATCACTCGAGTAAAGAAAATTCCCAACGGTGTGCTTCACTGCAATTCAATGTGTTAAAAAAACCATGGCCAGCCCAAGCTGATCTTGAGTGACTCTTTCTCGCCCACTTTCTCAAAATCTTTCAAGGAGAAGGGTGTGATTAAAAATTGTTTTTAGACTAATGTGGTATTGCTCTACAGGGTAGCAATTGGAAATTTTTCTCTATCTTTAATACACTGATTGGAAGAAAGTAATTGGACACCCATCCACCCGGCAAAAAATGGACCTTTCCGCTACCACGCGTGTCACTACTGTATGGAAATGCAAAGATAGTCATCAGACAACACCATCATGCCGCGACAGGCGGACTGACAGAGTCCGAAAAAGGTGTCCTGGTTTGAATGTCGCTCCAAGGCGCATCCATACGAGAGATTGCTAACAGCCGGATCCACCCGAAATCAACAGTGGCGTATGTGCTGAAGAAGTACAGGACCAATGGACATTGTACGAATGCACCAAGGCCTGATCGTCCACCCGTATTGACCGATACCGTAAGGACCGTCGGGTGCTGCAGCGGGAGATACGGAAGAACCGACGTTCGACGATGACCACCATCGCCGGGGAATTCCAGCAGGCATCTGGATGTCACGTATCCACCAAGACCCTCCGTAACGAGGCCCACATGCTGGGCTATCACGGCAGAGCAGCAGCCCACAAGCCGCTAGTCACACCGGCGAATAAAACGAACAGACTGCAATGGGCCAGGAACGCAAAGATTGGACCGTTGAGGACTGGAAACGTGTTCTCTGGAGCGATGAATCCCGCTTCACATTGTTTCGATCGGATGGCAGAGATGTGGCGTTTACCTGGAGAACGGCTCCTTTCTGAGTGTATCATCCCAACACTCGGCGGAGGAGGAATTATAGTGTGGGGCTGTTTTTCGTAGTATGGCGTAGGCCCGGTGGTGAAGGTGGAAAGCACCATGAGGGCTACGGATTACACTACCATCCTGGACAATTCCGTTCTCCCAACCCTTTGGCAAACCTACGGTCTAGAGCCATGCCTGTACCAAGACGACAATGCCAGGCCATATGTTGCAGCTCATACCCTGCAATGGTATGCCGATAATAATGTTGAACGCATGCAGTGGCCAGCCCAGAGCCCCGACCTGAATCCCATCGAACATCTGTGGGATGAAGTCGAGCGTCGGTTGAGGGGTAGTAGCCCACTCCCCAAAACACTACCTAAACTGTGGACGGCTGTACGGGATATTTGGCGGGAGATTCCTGTGGGGGGTCGTACGTACTCTTGTGGAAAGCATCAATAAAAGCAAATAAACGCACTGTGCGAGGTGTCCAATTACTTTCTTCCAATCAATTACTTTCTTCCAATGGCGAGTTAGCAAATGGATGACCTTAAATTTGGGGGTCAAAGTCAAATTTGAATGCGGCAATGAATTCCCCCCCCCCCCATTACCTATAAACCACACTCATTAGATCTCACGTACCTGGCAGCTTTGAGATATCTGCCATGTTACCAGACTTTTTGGACACCCTGTATAGACATACAGGCAACATACATGTACGTACATAAAAACGGCGAATGATGTCGGCGCTCTTCGACCACAGATGGTGCTGGGTGTAACTTACTTTTTGATTCACCCTCGTATAATATTTCGCTTATCATTCATGTTTATCACCTTCTGCTACGTATGTGGAAGGCGTCGTACACAATTAATGCGTTCATCTCTGTTGATATCCCGAAATGGTCGCCCTATGGCATGGATAATAGTGGTTTTTGTGTTGTAATGGTGGCTCTTTCATTTTGGCGAAGAGATCGTAATCCGGTGAATATGGCGATGTTCAGATTTCATTTCGGGGGGGAGAGCTGGACTACTCTGGTTGTGGGGGGAGATACCCGCAAGCAAATGAATTACTGTAAATGTATCGCTCGCTTGTACCTGTACTGTTGTGTTAATGCGTGAATCCGATGTTTAGATGTTTTGATAAACGTATATACTTTTAATCACATGATAATCTCTTTTTCCAAGCTGTTATTGGTCAACTACATGTGATTTTTGTAATGTAAAGTTAAATAAAAATTTTCCATAAAAATAGAATTAAATGTTCAGTTTCGAAGGGAGGGGGGAGTGGGGTTCTTTTGGGTGCCCGTTTGTCCTTTAATAATTATGTTTACGAGCTGCAGTCCCATCACCTCCTTCCCTGGGTCATATACGGCCTTGCTTCCCATCGCCAGCGGCGCAGAAGATCCAGACATGTGCCGTCGAAGAAAAAGACATGTTAATGCAACTTGTTAGCAGTGTGACTCAGGATTATGAGCTTAAAAGCACCTATTGTATGAACTTCCAGATGAATTCTACATCTATTTTAATGTACCAGGAGTGAGATGCTACGATTCGACATCTTCCAAACTCCATACTCCAATACAGAGTGTCTTCTTTCTCTTGGTTCATTTCATTAGTCCGTTAATCGCCTCTTCACTTCACATCGAATTTCTAAAGTCTTTTACACTGTTTACTGCATAGAGCTAGCATTGCTATGTACCACAAAAATTAGAGTTAGCAAAGCAATATTAATAAAGAATCATATCACCAGAGGATAGCATAACCTTTCAGTATGCCTTTATCAAAACTCTAACCTGCGATTTCATTAATCATACAGCATATACTAAAAGGTTCGCAAACAAGCTCTAAGATAAACAGTTGATTTTACAGTTCATTTCATAGAGAACGTGAAAAATTTAAATCTAATGATAATATTCGAATTTCTCAGATTCGTTTCTCTGTTCTTTAAAAACCAGTAATCGATAGAGAAGAAAAATTAATTAGCGAGTGCAGCGAGCGCACGGTATTACTTACACTAAAGAAGGCCATGAAACACAACCACTTCCCACAATATTAGTAAAGTGATTTCTTGCATTTTCTTGAGTTCTTTAGATGAAAATTGAAGTTTTTAATGTCTCTAGGAGTTTAGTTGCAGTTTTGCTATAATCCTCAATCATGATCGTCCTACACGTGATTAATTTTGACAGTGGCGCATTTCTAATGATAACAACGCGTAGCAAAGGTGGCATATGTGATCTCACAGTGATTGTGCCGGACCAGAAGGATTCATTATGTCTGTGCTTTCTGCCTTTAAATAAAATAATGCAAACACAAAGTGTCCTTCTGCAAGAGTTAAACTTTAATTATTTTGATTTGTTAATTTTTATTTTTTTACGAGTGGCGGTCATAAAGTTATTACAATTAAGTGAAAGATTGAGAGATGGAGTGACACTGCACGTGGTAGCGTCAGTCCTTCGCCAAATATGCACCTTCCAGGACCACACAATTTTCCCAACGATGGACGAATTGCTGGATGCCACTTTTATAGAAGTCCTCCATTTGGCCGTTCCACCGCGAAGCTGACCTCGTCATCTTCTTGGAAATGCCGTCCACAAAGCGGGCTCTTCAGGAGAGAGAAGAGGAGGAAGTTGCTTGAGGCCAGGTCGGATGAATATCAGCTTCGCCGCAACGCGCATGGTCTCAGTTGCGGAATGTGCTGGTGTGTTGTCGTGCAGAAGTCTGACTCCTTTGGACACCTTGATCTGGTGCTTCGCAATTGGTGGTTCAGATGGAGGGGCGTCTGCTCCGAGGTTCCTCTTCCACGCTTGTCTAGAAAGCGTCGACGCCACATGGCGACTATTTTGTACGATGGGGCATTGACACCATAAACGGCCACTAACTCCTCATCGATTTCTTTGAGGAACCTTATCACGGCTCGCACCTCCAATTTTCCAACGGGCTGCACCATGTTCCTTTCGACGCTCCGGCGGCATCTAGCGGTACTACACCAAACGCCGCTTTGTATCCTCTTGCAGTCGAGGGATGTCGCTTCCTAGTGGCACCACACATTTTCAACAGCGATCGTTCTTTCATGTTGATTGTAATGACTTTATGTCCGCCCCTCGTCCAGCAAAAATTGGGTTGTTTCATAAGTAATGGCCGAATGTGATGAAAAGGAAAAAGACACCCAGAAACAAGGAAAGGAAATATCTTCCCTCAGCAGCTATATTGTGTGTCCAACGTGTTGGCAATGAAAAAATGCCACGATGACAAAAGTTGGCATTACAATGTTCCATAAAATGGTGACAGCAGTAATGACAGCATCTCCATCAGTGAACCGTTTGTCCCGCAAGAAATTGTCCACGTGGGAATCGGTTGGGATCAAATCTGGTGAATACGCAAGATGAGGGAGAACCTCGTAACCCAAATCATCAATTTTTTGCAGTTACACGTGCAATTACTGGAGAGGGTGCCATATTTCCGCTGTAAAATTATGCACCTTAGAGTTAGTGCAAAATAGCCTAAGCGAAATGGACCAATACACCTTTATAGTACGTTTACATACGTCGAGATTTAAATTACTATTAAATAGAATTGGCAGATATCTCAACTCAAAATAAAGAATAAAAATCTATACGAATATTATAAAAATATTATAAGTTTGTAAGTTTGGATTAGGAGGTAATCTCCGGAACTACTCATCCGATTTCAAAAATTCTTTCACCAATATTTAGAATGGGCTTTCAGGGTGGTCACAGACTGTATATTATCCCGATATTATCCCGATAAAATAAAAGGGCTTTTCGTGGCGACCAATCCAGAAAAGAAGCCAGCAAAATCTACTGAAGCCACCAATTCGAAACTCGGTGAGGTCATAGGACGGATAGCGTAGGAGCGTACTAGACGGAGTTTTTCGAAATTCGGACCCCCTGCCCAACCAGGGGGGAAAGAAAGGAATTGCACGTTCGGTCGCTTGGCTCCGCCCCCAATAAACGCAGATCTTCGAAAGGTTTGCGGAAGATCTCTAGTTACTGTTCCAAAAAAAGTAGTTTCCCCGATTTTCGATATTCGAATTTTAAGGGTGCGAAACTGAAAAAATCGATTTCGGGGATGTTTCACAAAATTTTTTGATATTTTGATACAACTTCACGGGGAATAAAGTTAAAGCAACGAAATTCGGAGGGAAGGTTCTTGGGGATATTTCCAAAATACCAATTCCTGTTTTTTTTCGATTTTCTCTTTGTGAGGGGCGCCAGGAGGGCCCAAGGATTGGCCCCCGTTTTGTGTTTTTGCCATCTAACTCCAATGCGGAAATGCAGAGAGCTTCAAAATTGGGCACGAGGATGTAAAAGAGGTATATAAAAAGAAGCATTTGTTGAATTTTGAAAATCGATTATTAGGGAGGCAGAAATCCAAAAGAATCCCAAAATATGCCTAATTTTGACGTTCGCGTCCGTTCAACCCCACTCTGTGGCAATTTCACGTACGACTTAGGTATTTGAACCAAGAATAGTTCACATAATTTGCAAAAAAAACTAATTTCAACTTTTTTTCATATTTTACCCCTTTGCCCCCTTTTGGCCCTCCATAAAAATATGCGATTTCACGCAGTTTTTCCAATATTTTGCGAGTAAAAATAGGTCTAGAATAATGAAATTTGGTACGATGATGGCAATTAACGAGATCAACTGTCTGCTTGTTTCTTCTTTTAATTATCTGGATCCAATTTT
>JAHWFO010042181.1:4190255-4200468 GCA_023313115.1 Rhysida immarginata | reverse complement strand
TCCCCCTCTTGAATGATTTTAATTATTGTTTTGGTATTAAATTAAATGAAATAAATAAAAATAATAAAGATTTGTAAATGCGTGGTCTATTATTATGTTTATTGATGAATGAAATATAATCACTTAAAATTTAGAAATAAACAGAAATGCGAAAGTTCTTTTCACTATGTTGATAGACAGGTATTGAAATTTAGAAATTTGCATGTCTTAAATTCCTGCTCGATGAAACTCTTTAATAATGATACATTGCACTTAAATAACGGTACAAAAAACTGAATAATCTGATATTTGAAAAAACATTTGATTTTTACAGGTCCAAAATTTGTAATAGCATTGAATTTGATTTGCAACGATAAAATGTCCATTCGCTTTATTGCATCCACGATTAGGATCGGCTTTAACTTTTAAATCTTCAATATAACAATATTAAAAAACGATATAAATGCAAGTTTTAATCTTTTAAACGAAACTGAATAAGAAATATATCTAATTCGTTTGGAATGAAGACATCAGATGGCGTAAGAGTACAGCCCTTCTTGAATGCCTTCTTTTGAGAACAGTTATTTTGTAGGCTTTACGGGAGAACATACAGAATAATACTATCATCCATCCCTGCTATCATTTAATGTTCGTGTAACAGTGCCTTCATTACTTTATCCCATTATGCAATATATATAATACAATAGCAATCCAGTTTAAGTGTTGAAAAGTGACGAGCTGAAAATCCTTTAGCTTTTTCAGAAGCTGAATTTCCATTTTAAATTCTTAATTTCACTTGTCGAAGATTAATAAACTATTTTACACTCTGCATCAGGTGGAGGAATACTTTGCATAATCTAGTCTAGACAGATATTTTTGCAAGTCTCATTGGATATGAGAATTATTATGGATAAGGAAAGCCAGGAATGGATGAAGGGGGGGAGGGAACCCTTCATCTGTTCTTGGCAAAACATAAATGTGTGGCCTTATTAATTTGCGGACGGCCTAGGATTAACTGGACGTGGGGGGGGGGGGGTCCCTCCGAGTACAAAAGAGCCGAGTGATGGATATGATCGCAAGTCCATGAAGCGAAGTTGATCCATGTAGTGGTTTGACACGGACAGGGAATTAATTAAAAATCAGTTACTGAAATTTAGGCTTGTACCGTCTTTTTCCATGTAAACACTTTTTAATCAATAATTTGTCCATTATAGCCTCTGTGTACATCTTAATAATTTTTTTTCAAAACGTTAAATAATTTTAAAGGCATTTTTCTAGAATTGAAGAGGGGGTTCTCTTTTACTTTTACTTTTCAAATCAAAAATTTTAAATGAAGATTTAAGAATTATTAAATATCCGCAATAGATGGCGTTAATATTGCAATTGACAAAGTTCTCTCACAGCCGACGAGATTTACTAAAAATCTCGTCGGCTGTATTGACGAAGCACGAATGATAAGATTTTAGATATCGACTGATAATGATGTTAAAAATCATATTATTTGGACTGTACAATATCGGTCGACAACCACAGAAAACAAAGTTTTTAAAAATCCTCATAGTTTATGAAATTTAACTTTTCAGGTAGCTCCGCACATAGAAACCCAGAGGCCGTTAACAGTTCCGGGCCCACTTTTTGGTTAATTAGCAAAAAACAAGTTTCACTTTTATTTTTGTATTTATTTAACAAAACAAATTTTATTTTTATTTTTTATTTATTTAACATACTTTAGAAAATAGACAAGTGACTTAGAAATGATAAAGATAAGTACCAACTATACTTTTTTACAAATTATAATTTGTACATTTATATTTACGAGATTAGTAATCTTGCATGTAATCATGGATGAAATTGCCACGCGTCAACTTTCTTCTCTGCAAAGGAACGAATGACCTCCCTATAGTCCTTTATTTCTGACTTTATCTAAAGCACTGTGTATATCATTAAAATTTGATCGTATTCCAACAAGTAGTTTCCGAGTTACGCATTCAAAATCGTAAAAGTGCTCACATGCGAGTACTAACCAGCACGTGGTACGATGCTGAGTGCGTAACCCGGAAACTACTCGTTGGAATTCGATCAAGCTTTAACGGTATACAGAGTTTTATGTACCCTATTATTCCTCCAAAATTTATTAATCTAGGCGTTGCAGAACATGAGTTATTAACTTGTTGATCTTGGTGGCGGCATTTTTATTTCTGTTCATATCTCAGCGTTCAAATTCGAACCCACATTGTATTAAAAGAAAATGTTCATTCTGGTCACCTCTGTCATTGCTTACAGTTGTACACACTTTTTCAGAATCACCCTGTATAAAATTTTCCGCCACTTGAAGAACATCAAGACTTGTTCGCACGGCTCTTTGTCAGGATTCATCGAGGAGGACTAAATTTTATTGGTAACATCTGCTTTGAAATCAACCAGACTAACGGCTCGTCATTTGTGACTGTGTAATTATACTTGTACGACACTATTATATGTGTGTAATGGAAATTTTCAAAAAAAAAATTTAAGTTATTCAAGTTTTTTCATGTTGAGGTAAATAAACGAAATTAATTGTTCCAAATAGTACAAATAAATTATCTGTTTTTTGGGGGGGTTTTTTCAAAAAGATGATATAAATAAATAAATGCTGAAATAGTTAGGACTAATTCAATTAATCAATTGAAACAGGAGTATCTAACTCATGACCGAACTATAAGTTCTTAATACTAAAGAAGATGAGGAACAACAGCCGCACTTGACTGTGTATTACATGCTGACGAAATGCGCTTACATGACGTGAAATAAATAATTTTGCGGGAAGTGATTGTTGTTGCAGTCAAATAATTATCCACGGTAATAAGGAATTTAATTTTTCTTCTCTTTTAAAGTTCTTATTCGAGTTCCATGGTCTGTGAAGCAGATTAATACAATACATATAACACTATGAATATTTATTTTAATACTTAGAATAAAATCCAGAAACGGGTTGAGTATTTTTCTGGTTTTAATATAGTCTTCAGGAAAATTTTTTCCATAGAATTCTTTTACTTTATCTAATTTTTATTTATTATCTGAGATCAAGAGAAAATTTGAATGTTCATATTAAAAGTATCTAAGTTTTTCTACAAGTTTTAGATTATAAATGAATTGAACTTTTTACATTTTGTGGAGGCCACCGAAACTCTGTTGACGGAACTTGTAGCATAACCATTCTTTGTGATTCTGCCATCTAGAGGCGATTTCATGAAATTCATCTTATTTTAAGCACGCAATATAAGAAAATGGGGGAGGGGGTATTTTAAAGGAACGGTGAAGCTTACACCGAGAATCTAAAAAGAAAATCCAAAACTTATTAGGAACCATAAAGAGTTGGTATATTTTTCATTTAATGATAATTTCTTAAATCTTTTTGAATATTATTCTTAATGACACCCACGTTCATTCTTTATTAAGTAAATTTGTTTTTTACATTTGCCTTATGAAGATAAATAAAATTAATTTAACTATTAACTGACAAATTTAACAAATTATGCTTATGTAATTTAAACAATGATTAAATTTGTTAGGAAATATTTTAATATAGCTATCAGAACAAATAATAGCTTTCAATTAGCAAGAAAAGAAAAAAGCGATGAGTGTGCAATTTCGTTAACAAGAATTTTTCTGAGAACGTCTTTCCAGCAAGACAGTGAGGCCGTTGAAATAGCTTAAAAATGATACAGTGTCGAGTCACATTATTATGACCACCAGCTAATATCCCGAATAACCGCCTTTAGCGGCACGGACAGCAGCTAGATGGCGTGGAAGTGAGTCAATAAGTTTCTGGTAGGTTTCTACTGATAGCTGTTGCCATGCAGACTGTAAAGCATCGATAGCTGCTGAACAGTACGCGGTGGTTGTTCCATAGCACGCACATGACTATCGAGGTGATCCCAAAGGTTCTCGATTGGGTTGAGTTCTGGGGAATTAGGGGGCCAGGGTAGTACTTGGAACTCTTGTTCGTGTTCCTCAACCCCCCCCCCCCCCCGAACAATTGCAGTCGTATGACATGTCGCATTGTCTTGCTGAACGTGCCATCCCCCTCTGGGAAGACAGTCACCATGTATGGGTGTATTTTATTTGCAATTATGGATAAATAACCGAATCGGTTGAGAGTGCCTTCCACAGGTATCAGTGGGCCCAGACAATGCCATGAGAACACTCCCCACACCATGACACTGCCGCCACCAGCCTGGATTCGTCCAACAACGGTTGCAGAATGCTTGTTCTCGGAGGTTTCTCGCCTCACCCGCCAACGGCCGTCACTTCTGCGGAGCAGAAATCGCGAGGGGTCTGACAATACCCTGAATCTATGACAAAGGTAAAATGAATCTCTGTGAATCTCACCGAATCTTCCTGAATCCCATGTTTTTGAATCCTGAATCTGATTTCTCGAGCCGATATGTCGAACGAGATTCTCGTAAAAATGAGACGAGAAAACAGTTTCTGCTTTTGGCTATGGGAGCGATTCACTCTGTGAAGATATGAGTTGATGTATGGTTAAGCCTTTCCATATCCGTTCATTTGTTAATTCTTGTGTCGGAATGTAGTTGTGAAGATATAATGACAAGATCTGCAAGGTATGGAAGACCATCGGCGGATTTAGGGGGGGGGGAGTATTAATTACTGTATTAGCCCCCCTGGTGAGTATGACGCCACCGACCAGTGGATGGGGCTTAGCCCCCTCATTCATTTTACTTTAAATCCGCCTATAAAGTCTTTAATGAGTTTCACAAAACATTTGCAACCATCTTTCAAGATTTGTGTGAGAAGGGGTCCTCTCGACGTGTGAACTCTTGCACTGCATCCCAAACAGGCCGCTTCAAACATCTTTTGCAACGTTGACGCAATTATTGTGACAGTTATGTCATTTACTGTACAGGCAAACCGTCCATTTCTGGCCATATGTTCATATGTTATTTTTTTGTTCCTTTTCTGGTCAGGCATCTCCTCTTGAAGTTTGTCCCTATTGTTTTTGTTCACTCTGTATAAGCCAACCCCAATGCGAGCAGTGTTGGAAACTCGGTTAAGAACAATACCAAAGTCTAATTTCTTTATTGACATGTATTTTGTTTTGTCATAGTGAAATAACCTGGTAAGCGTCTGTTTATTTCGATATTTCCTCGAGTAAATCTCGCTTTAATCACTGAATCTTAAATAAATCTTACATGAATCTCTGAATCCCATAGTCAATCCGTGAATCTTCGGAGGATTCCAAGAATTCCGACAAAAGTTTTGAATCTGTTAACAATTCCCTGAATCTTGATCAAATTATCAAGATTCATGAATCTTTGCCATAATTTTGTTGAATGTCAGACCCCTCGAGAAATCGTGATTCATCGGAGAAGGCAACCTTTTTCCAGTCAGAAGTGGTCCAGTTTCTGTGCTGTTGGGCAAATTGAAGCCGTTTTTGGCGATGAACCTTCATCAGCATGGGGGCGGTGATCATCCGTCTGCTGTGGAGGCCCATACGTAGCAGGGTCCTCTGTACTGTGTTTTAGAGACATGTCTGGTAGCACCGTTGTTGGTTTGAGAGGTAAGTTGGTCCACTGTAGCTCTTCGGTTGGCCTTCACACACTTTCGCAGCCGCGTTCATTTCTCTCATCAATGGCACGTGGTGCTCTACAGTTCTCATACCGTTTATTCTGAACGGTCCCATTTGCCCAGTCATGGTACACTTTAACTACAGCAGAAAGAGAACAGTTCACAAACTGCACGGTTTCCGAAATACTGCCACCCTTGGCCCGAAAGCCGATTATCATACCCATTTCCAGATCTGATAAATCACGTTTCTTACCCATTGCAGCAATGAGTGATGTTTTAAATAGTGGAAACCTATCTTATATGGTCACCTAACCAATGCCCAACGCGTTCCTCGGCTGGGCAACCCCGAAGACAAACGTAGGGGGTGATCATAATAATGTGACTCGACGCTGTAAAAAGTTATTCATATTGTTTTAATGGATGACTCGCTATATTTTTCTTCTTATATAGGAATTAAAACTAAATTTGAAAGAATTGGAACGATGTACATTCCTGGACGAAGTTATGAACTCGCTCACATTTTGCAAAAAATACTTTAATGAAAAAGAAAAAAATTACTTTACAAACTTAATAGCCAAATGTATTCAACTATCAAATGACTTCTTTAGTGAGACTTGTTTATGTGATCCACAATTTGTCTATGGAACATCCCAGAACCATGCAGCATTCAAATTTTATGAATTCCTTCTTCTTTCAGTTCAGTTCTTCATTGTGGAAACACAAAACAAACAGCTAATCACAGTGTCAAATAATCTGCTATTCCTAATCTTCTGTTATCCTAAATGCTTAAATTCATTCATATAAAGTGGACAGAACCATTTTATTCAGGATGAGTTTATAAGTTTGGCCAAACGGAATGTACATCTTTGTGTTTTTTTTCTTTCAATTTTTGAGAAGATTTATGAATTCAAAAATATAACGCAAGTTTTAGTGGTCATTTGATAATGAATACGTTTGCCTAACAAGTTTGTAAAGTAAGCTTTTCTTTTTTCATTAAAGTTTTGTGCAAAATGTATACGAGTTATAATTTTGTCCAGGAGTATATTGCCGTTAAATTATGCAATGTTATTTCTATTAATAATTAATTACATCGACATAAATTCTATTTTTCTCTATCTTAAATAAAAGTATTCCCTTTCCCAATAAAAATAAATAAATCACTTAAAGATATTTTACAATTTCTATGTTAGATGGCACCACCAGTAAAATTTTTCTCTTAACTGAGAAATGTGGGAATTGGGGTTCGGATCAGGAGAAGCTTTTAAATTTTGTGGGAATGCAAAAATTGTGCCACTCGCAAAGGGGCTTGTGATCTGATAAGGCATAAATTATATTTAAATATTTAAATCCAATAAAATAATAACTTTAATTTAAATATTAAAATCTTTAAAAACTCTCATTATTTAACTTTAATTCTCATAATTTAAAATTGAGAAATATCAATCCAGAGTATATCTGGAAGAAGGACGTAGCATATTCAAGTCAATAATTCATTTTTTTCGCGCATAATAAATACAATCATGTCACCGATACCTAGAAACTGCCCAAAAGGACAAAGGAAACGGGGATAAAGCCTAGGAGCCCTCGCTTCATAAATGATGCAAAAACGCAGCAATTTCATAAACATGAGCGAGTAATTCGCATCCGTTAGTGTCAAACAGGCGCTTATTAGGCAAAAGGGCGGAGCGAAACAGACAAACAGCAAACAGCACACAAGATCTGATAAATTCCCGAGCTTATATCATTTTAAAATGCAAGATTTTTTTCGTTTACTTTTGTAGACGTGTTTAATAATTTCTTACTAAGAGCTGTTTTCTTAAAAGATTAAACATCGCGAAATATTGTGCAAATTCTAAACAAATTAGAACTGAAAACATACGATTTTCTAAATAATTTTTGATATTTTTCATTCAACTTTTTACGAAGAAAACTAGCACGTTCATCGCCCATTCCGTCTGCAAGTAGTCTATATAGATTTAGACTATAGAGCAATTTTTTTGTTTATTTTTTTATTTTTTGAAGAAAGTACGTTTGTCTATTTTCTTGTAGAGTTTGGATGGCATCCGCGTACAACCTGCTGGCTTCTGCAGCGTTATCAGCAGCAAGCTCATAGTAAAAAATGAATGTCCGCATATTCTTCATTTGTGAAAACAAACGGCATAATGAACTTCGACATTGTGTTGCACAATATGAGCAACTGCTCAAATCAACCGCCAAGTCAATAAAATACTTTCCCACATGTTACAAGTACGACGATTCATCTTCCTGTTTGGCATATGCAAAACAGGAAGAGTACATTTAAGAATAAATAGGTAAACCTACGTTTTTTCTAGGAAAAGACTATAAATAAAATAAACTACATGCAATGTTTATAGGACATTTTTTGTTCCATTTGAACCATACAATGTTCCTAAACAATTATGCTGGATAAGTTTGGGTCACCCTGTGTAAGACATTTTTATTGAAGATTGATTACATACAGTAATACAATTTCAAATAGTAAGATATCCGAAAACAACGAAGAGTGGTCTATTTTTTTTCTCGTAATTTTGGAAAGAAAATCGTTTTAAAAAATTGTATAATTAAGATGAGAGAATCATGTCGCCACACAGTTTAAGTTTTTTTAAGCCAGCACCTGTTCGTGTCTGGGAATCATCTCAGTCATAGTAGTTGTTGGTAAATTTTCGCCATCACATACGAGGAGGAACCCAACATTGAGATAGAGAAACCAGAGAAGAATCTGTATAGTAGCGGCCCGAGTGTTGGCCACCAGCGGCGCTGCAGTCGTTAGCCGATATAAATTCCAGTTTTGCAGGCAAATAAAGCACAGAAATGACATTATAATTATGACAATATGATTAGTTATTTTAAATGAAAATTAAATGTTTCTTTCTTAATTAAAGAAAGATACAGAGAAAAGCAAAAAAATTAGTTTTTCTTTGTTAAAAATAAACGCAGCTTGAAAAAAATCATATATAAAAATTACACGAATTTTTCACGTTAAGGATCACCTTATTCTTAATATTTCACCTTACCATGGTCGAAAAGTATAAATGAAAATTACTCTTTTTTACTCTTATGTGATAATTATTAGTTGTTCCTTTTCATTTTTTAAAGATTTTTAACGTTGTTTATGCTTATTAAACATTTCATAATTAGCAAAAAATTTAAAAGTCTTTTGACTTTTTAATTTTTAGCAGCATCCTTAAATTGCATATTTTAAAGAAATGAAAGAAGAAATACAAATGAACGTGCAAATTTTTTAGTTGATGTTTTATTAAATGTTAAAAGTAGTTGATTTACTACTGTGTGGGATTTTATTAGGCTTTTGTTTTCCTGCTGCATTTTTCAAATATTTTAAATATTTATTGACTTTTTTTATTTAACAAATAAAATTAAAATTGCAAAAGAATATGGAGAAAAAGCCCGCGTTGCCTCTGGATCGTCGCCTAATGATAAAACCAGCCTTGATTTTACTATAAACGCCAGTGATGCATACCGGTTGCGGTCGCCATCTTAAAACTCAAAAAACCTACGAGTTTCCCCCCCTGGAGCCCAAAAATAATCGGATTGAAAGCGCGCGGCCGTTTCTATGCGGAGTAGAGAATTCTCCCGCTAGGTGGCTCTAGTAGAGCCCTTCCCAAATCAGTTGCCCAAGCGGTGTCTGCGTAGGAGATTTACGTTTGATCGTAGTGTTGTTGTTCTCAACTGTTCTCGTTTTATGGCAGATTTAAAAGAACAAAGAGTGTGTTTGAAATTTTTCTTCCTGCTTGTAAAATCGGCAACGGAAGCTTACCAAATGCTTCAATAAGTTTTTGAGTGGTTTCGACGCTTTAAACGTGGTGAGATCTTGCTCGTTCTGGGCGTCCTTCGTCATCTCGAAACGACAAAACATGAAAAAATCCGCGAGGATCTTTGTTTCACGATCGACGAAATTTCATAAGAGACAGACTTAGCTATTTGGGCTCTCAAGGATGGACTATCGTTCCCCATCCTCCGTATTCGCCAGACCTAGCCCTGTATGACTTTTTCTTATTCCTGAGAATGAAAAAAATCTAAAAGGGAAGCGTTTCGATGATGTGGAGGCTGTAAAAACAGCTTCGCAGCGGGTACTGGACGATACCAAACTTGAAGAGTTTCAGAGGTGCTTCAAACAGTGGGAAAGAAGACTGGGCAAGTGCATCGAGTCTAATGGAGAGTACTTTGAAGGAGACTGACAGAATATTGTAAAAAACTTAATAAATTAACCTTTCAGGGCAACAGTCCGATCATTTTTGGGTCCCTCCTCGTATAAGGGATGATCAAATGAGACACTCGGAGCTGCGATATCAGAAAACTGGTTTAGTGGCATTCAAAAAAATAGGTGCCCCCATACATAAACTGTCTTATGGCACAAACTATCGCTAGAGGACACGCGTAGATGAAGCATTGATATGAAAAGTAACGCAGATTTCTTTTAAGGCCCCGCCGATTGATTTGCCTTTATCGGTATTTATTTCTTTGAACGGATATAAATTAAAAGAAGGACGAAACACAAGAACCCTGGAATACAATAAATAATAGTTATAAATTAAAAATACAAATTAAATAATAAATAAGATATAATAAACAAAAATAATTAATCAAAATCAAAATAAAAAGCTGACGTTTCGGATAGAGACTATCC